>RJWT010002738.1:0-39351 GCA_004365215.1 Cuniculus paca | reverse complement strand
AGGAGCCAACACAACCTACATAAAAATCAACAGCAAAAAACTATTTGTAGAAGTAATAGCAGAAAATTTTCCAAGTATGGGAAAAGAACCTGCCACAGAGATTAGTGAGGCATATAGAACCCCAATTAGCCATAACCAAAATAAATCTAGACCCACACATATAATAAGATCCCAGAAATTCAGCAAAAGAACAGAATATTAAAAGCTGTTAGAGAAAAGAAACAGATCACCTATAAAGGAAAACCCATCAGAATCATAGCAGTCTTCTCAACACAAACTCTCAAGGTCAAAAGAGCTTGGAGTGAAGTATTTCAAGTCTTGAAAGAAAACAACTCCCAACCTAGACTGATGTACCCTGTAAAACTATCTTTCAAAACCAATAGAAAAATAAGATACTTCCATGACAAGAAACAACTGATAAATTCATGACCACCAAACCAACATTACAGAGTACTGAAAGATATTCTAGACAGACACAAAAATTCCAACAACAACAGAAATAAACCACTTAGTAGAGCAATCAATTGAACAGAGGGAGAAAGTAGTGAACCAAGAGCAGAAAAATAACATGACAAAGACAAGCATATATGTATATATAATATATATATATATATATATATATATATATATATATATATATATCAGTTATTACCATCAATGTAAATGACCTGAATTCACCTATCAAAAGAAACAGACTGACAGAATGGATCAAGAAACAAGATCCAACAATATGCTGTATACAAGAAAAGGATTTACTCAAGAAGAAATTCATAGACTAAAGGTCAAGAATGAAAACAATACTCTATGCTACAGAAACCCAGAACTGGTGGTAGCTATTCTGTTTACAGACAATGTAAACTTCAAACCAAGAATGATTTAAAAGAGATAAAGAAGGTCATTACATACTTATTAAGAGGAAAAACTCAACAGGAAGAAATGACAATTATAAGTATAAATGCACCAAATACAGGAGCACCCAACTATATAAGATAAATATTAATAGACATACAATAACACAATTATAGTGGGAGACCTTAGTTCCCCATTGTCACAAAGAGACAGGTCAACAAAACTAAAACTCAGCAAAAAAAATAACAAAATTGAATCAAACCTGTGAACATCAGAATACACACTCTTCTCAGCTGCACATGGGGCATTCTCTAAATAGACCATCTGCTAGTCCATAGAATATGCTTGAGTAAATACAAAGAATTGAAATTATCCCATACATATTATCTGACCATGGTGCAATAAAATTATAAATGAATGGCAAAAAAAACTGCAAAAACTCCATAAACACATGGAAATTAAATAATATCCCCCTGAACAACCAATGGGTCACAGATGAAATTAAAGAAGAAATTAAACAGTATCTACAATCAAACAAAAATGCAAATACAACTTATAGAAACATGTGGGACACAATGAACATGGTCCTAAGAGGGAAATTTATAGTGGTCAGTTCTCACATCAAGAAAATAGAAAGAGCACAAATAAACAACCTAATACTACACCTGAATCTTCTAGAAAAAAAAAAGAGCAAGTCAAGCCCAAAGCCCATAGAACGGAGGAAATTATAAAAATCAGAGCAGAAATTAATGCAATTGAAACTAAGAAAACAATACAAAGAATAAATGAATCTGAGAGATGGTTGTTTTAAAGAATACACTAGGTTGATAAACCACTAGGCAACCTTATCAAATAAAGGAAAGACAAAACTCAAATTCATGCAATAAAGAATAAAAAGAATGAAATCACTATGGATCCTGTGGAAATTCAGAAGATCATCAATATCTATTTAGAAAACCTTTTCTAGCATAAGACATAAAACACAGAAGGAATGGACAGATTCCTAAAAATTATGAGTTACCAAAGCTGAATCAAGAAGATATAAAAATATTGAATAACCCAATATCAGCTAATGAAATTGAAAGCATAATTAAAAACTTACCAACAAAGAAAAGTCTCGGTCCTGATGGATTCACAGCTGAATTCAACAAGAAATTTAGAGAAGATGTCATGCCAATGCCCTCACATTCCTTAAGGAAATTGAAAGGGAAGGAATTCTCCCTAACTGATTCCTGGAAGCAAGAATTACTCTGATGCCAAAACCAGAGAAAGACACAAGGGAACTACAGGCCAATCTCCCTAATGAACATAGATGCAAAAATTCTCAATAAAATTATTAGCAAACAGCATGCAGCAAATCCTCAAGAAGATTACACACCATGACCAAGTGGGATTCATCTCAGGAATGCAGGTATACTTCAACATATGCAAATCAATAAATGTACTACATCACATCAACAGAGCCAAAGATAAAAATCATACGATCATTTCAATAAATGCGCAAAAACTTTTGATAAACTTCAACACTCATTCATAAAAAAAAGAAACCTACAGAAAATCATAATAGTGGTCTTTACCTCAATCTGATAAAAGCCATCTGTGACAAATGAGTAGCCAACATCATGCCATCATATTAAATGGACAAAAACTGAATACTTTCAGTCTAAAATCAGCAACAAAACAAGGATGTCCACTATCACCACTTCTATTCAATATAGTTCTAGAAACATTAGCCAGAGCAATTAGACAGAAAAGATAGCCGGGGATCTAGCTCAGTGGCCTAAGCGTCTGCCTGGCAAGTGCAAGGTCGTGAGTTCAATCCCTGGTGCCGCAAAAAAGAAAAAAGAAAAGATAAATAAAAGGAATAAGAATAGGAAAGTTAAACCATCATCATCTGTAGATGACATGATATTCTATATAGAATACCCCAAAAGCTCCACCAAAAGACTTCTAGAATTAATAAACAAATTCAGTAGCATGCCTGGATACAAAGTCAACACTCAAGAATCAGGAGCATCCCTGTACACAAATAACAAACTCACTGAGAGAGAAATTAGGGAAACCACACCCTTCACAAAAGCATCCAAAAAATGAAATACTTAGGAGTCAATCTAACAAAGGATATAAAAGATCTATACACTGAAATTACAGCACTCGAAAAAAAGAAATCAAAGAAAATATCAGAAAATAGAAATATATCCCTTGCTTATGGATAGGATTCACCAACATTGTGAAAATAGCCATACTCCCCAAACTGCTGTACATATTTAATGCAATCCCAATCAAAATACCTTTATCATATTTCACAGATCTAGCGGAAACATTCCTAAAATTCATTTCAAAACAGAAAAGACCTAGAATAGCAAAGGCAGTCCTGGGCAACAAAGGCAAAGCAGGAGGTATCACAATTCCTGACTTGAAATTATACTACAAAGTTACTATAATAATATCAACATGGTACTGGCAAAAAAACAGACCTGAGGATCAGTGGAACAGATTAAAAGATGCAGACACAACTACAAAGACACTCAACCACCATATCTTTGACAAAGGGGTCAAATATGTTCACTGGAAGAAAGACAAATTATTTAATAAATGATAGTGGAAAAATTGGTTTTCTACATGCTGAAGACTAAAACTAGACCATGTCTATCACCATGCACTAAAATAGAGTCAAAGATCTAAATATTAAAACAGAAAAACTAAATACACTAAAAGAAAAGATAGGTAGAAATCTTGAATGCATAGGTGTAGGCAGAGAGTTCATGAACAAAATGCAAGCTGTATGGGAAGTACGTCAAAGAATAAACTGAGATCTCATCTTATTAAAAATTTTGCTCACCAAAAGAAATCACCAACACAGTGAATGATAACTCAAAGAATGGGAAAATATGTTAGCCAACTGTCCCTCAGACAAAGGACTTCCATCAAGAACATATAACAAATTGAAAAAGATCAGGCCCTCCAAATTCAAAGACCCAATTTAAAAATGGGCACCTGAGACAAACAGGTACTTCTCAGATGAAGAAATATAAATGGCAAATAAACACACAAAAAACATGTTCAACATCACTGGGCATTTAAGAAATGCAAATTAAAACAACACTGAGATTCCATCTCACTCCAGGAAAAATGGCTTTCAGCAAGAAATCATCCAATAGCAAATGCTGGAGAGGCTGTACGGAAAAAGGAACACTTCTCCACTGTTGGTGGGAGTGTAGATTGGTACTACCACTGTGGAAATCAGTGTGAAGATTCCTCAAAAAAGCAGGTTTAGAGTTCCATTTGATCCAGTCATTCCCCTTCTGAGTACTTTCCTAGAAGTACTGAAAACATCATACCACAGTGATATATGTGCACCCATGTTTATAGCAGTACAGTTTGTAATAGCTAAATCTTGGAAATAACCTAAATGCCCATTAACCAAGAAATAGATAAAAAGAAGTGCTTTTTTAATATAATGGCGTATTACTCAGCTTTAAAGAAGGACAAACTCAAGGCTTTTATAGGTAAATGGATGCAACTTGAGACCATACTCATAAATGAAATAAATCAAACTTGCATGTGTAAACATCATATTGTCTCCCTAGTATAAAAAAACTGAAAGAATAAATAAGTTCCAAAATGTACAATAGATAATCATGAAAGTGAAAGGGGAAGAAACTACTCAAAATGAAAGAACAACTGGAATGGGGAAATGGAGAAAAGAAAGAAAGGAAAAGATTTCATATATAGAGTGTATGTATAGTGTATATATAGATATATATATATATAAAAGATGTTTATATATATATAAATATATATAGTCTATATAAATATATACAAGATAGATAATTGTACTACTAATCTCTGTTACTTAATCAAAAAGAATGGTTTGTGCTTTCATTGTTGATCATTTTTTCATGCCTATATCTTGTAATCTGAGCAACTACTGCGAAGATAGCAATGCATAATGTATTAACCATTGTTAATCCCGTGTTGTGTTGATTTGAAATTCTGTATCATTGTTTTTATTCTTTTTTTAAATTAAAAAAGAAACTAGTGTTTCTTAAACTTCTTCTTCTGAAATCTTGTATGAAACGTGTTCAGTGTGATACAGGAAGATGCTCTTGGTACAGAATTTTATTTTTACAACCACTCCCTCAACAATCTTGTTTCTTTTTAGATGGATCAATTTGTCCCTGAAGCACTACTGAAAACCCATTCATTGAAAAGTGGAATAGAATCTACACAGAAAAAGCCTTGACATACTTAGCATTTATTCTTCCTGCTTACTAAAGAGCACAAATTTCAATTCACTCCGATAGTCTAATATTAATCCTATTTTAATGGAAAAAAGCTGTTTCACTTTTTTCTTAGTTACCTATTCCATTGCTTGCTAGTTAGAGCACCCCGAATTCCTGTAACCTTAGTCTGTGTGGCCTTCGTTAAGTCCCATAAATCTTTAAAATCAAATTTCTCCATCAACAATATGTTTATAATAGCTCTATTCTGGATGGCTTGGTGTGGAGATGAGAAGTGGTACACATGTGAAATGTACAGAAGAGTGTCTAGCACTGATTAATTACACTCTTCATTTCAGTTCTGGCTTTGATTTATTCATTTAATATCATATTTTGATTAGCTCTATCCTCCAAGAGGAAGGGACCATAGGCAGCCAGGACATTGCAAAGAGAAAACTCCATGTGTGGAAAGATTAGTTCCCTTGTTACTTCCCCTTATCCCACAAATGCATTTGCCTTGGAAATTACTTTTTGATGCCTATATTGATCAAGGAAGAAACTTATGACCCAAATTTGAATGATAGACACCTGATTTTTTTTATGTATCTCTATTTATTGAGCTACAAGATGTCATAAACAGAGAAAATTATGATTATAAGTTCTTCCCCTCACTTTAGCACTGAGAAAACAGGAAACCTAAGATGATATCTGAATTGAGGTCATGAGAAAACATTCTGACTCCTCATTCTCTCTCTCTCTCTCTCTCTCCTGCCTCTCTCTTCACAATGACAGAATACTATTTTAGAAGTTTCCGATTTACAGAAAACTTGTAAAGGTAATACATTTCCAATATGCCCCACACCCAGTTTTCTCAGTGGTAACATTTCACATCACTGTGGTATATTTGTTACAACTAATGGGTTGATGTCAATGCCTGGTTGCTGTCTATACTTCAAACTTTATTTGTGATATTAGGTTTTTTTTCAAATATCTTTTTGCTGCTCTTGTAAGATTGTATCATAGATACCACACTATATAGTTTAATCTTACATGACAGCAACAGTTCCCCCTGTGCTGTTTTTTGATGACCTTGAACTTTATGAGGAATACTGGTCATGCATTTTGGAAACTATCCCTTGATATGGATTTACCTGAGCTTTTTCTTGATCATATGGCTAATTGTATTTGCTGAATTTTCCCACCATAAAGTTTTCTTTTTGTCTCATTCTATATATGTGACTAAATATAGTCCACATGGAAGGTCTTGGGTTTATGCTCTATTTCCTTATAAAAGAGTATCAACAACAATAACCTGGGGAATATTTATTCAAAAACTGGATGAAACTCAATAGGAACAGTGAGGTGTTTTGTTTTGTTTTGTTTTGTTTTGTTTTGTTTTAACTTATACTATTTTAGTTGCATCTCTTAGGATCCAAGGTAACCTTGACAAGAAACAGGTCTGCAACATTGTAAAAGCTGTCATCCGCAGATGGGGGCTGGAATCTCTGAAAGGCCCATTTCCAGATCACTGTCATTATCTAGTTATGAAGTTCAGGGGATTTCACTTGTAAGCAAAGGTTTCCCATTGCCAGTAGGTTGTGCTGCCAGGCAATGTTTGGAGGTTAAAGGGGGTGACTGCGAGGAGTGGTTGCTGAAAACAACCAACAAGAACTCTTTAATACTGCATCTTCCTTAAGTGACAACAGTAGCTGAGGCAAACAAAAGTTTACTAAAAAAATCTAAAGGAACCGAGCTTTGAAAAGCTAAAGTAAATTCATGGGACTCGATGGGTTCCCAGGATGTAAGGAACTTTCTTTCTCAATATCACAACCACTATGCTTAGCAGCAACATTGGTGACACATGTGGTAAAGAATACAGACTACACAGAAGTAGCATGGGATAGCCACAGTTTAATGAGAATCTATGACCATACATGGAAGAAATTCAGTCGTACCCGAGGAAGCTCGGATGTCTGACTTAGTGGAAAGAAAGGAGCCTTTAAATCAGCTAGGTTGAACACATCTGAAGAAGTAAAGGAACCTGTCAGATTCAGGATTGCCAGGTGGTCCGCATGAGGCCAGCTTCCCAAAGGTGACTTCACTCCTTCAGTCCAAGATGAGTCTTAGATACCATCTAGAGCTCATGCAATCTATTCTGCCAGTGCTCCTGGAACAGGAAGCAGGGGTGAGTCTGTGACACGGTCCAGCTATGGCCAGGCAGTTAGATGACTAAGTAACCGTGAGGGTGCCCCTCTGGAGACCAACCTGAAAGTGGAGGTTTCTCCCCCTTTCTAGATCCAGACCTTCTTTCATGAAAGGAGTGGAAGATAGCCTTGTAAGGGCAAGGTTTGCTTTAAAGTTCATGAGTGTTGTGTCTGTGCTGATGTGTCCTTGTTACTAGGGCAACCAAGGGTTTAGGCCTCACTGTCATAGAGCCCCTGGGTCACAGTTGGAAACTACTGACTCCTACTGCTAAGTAATATGTACAGTGTTAGTCCCATGAGATGTATCAGTGCGCCTTACAGCAGCTGTTAATCTTACAGCCATGTGTGCCCCCGATGGTATACTACACTTTACACCCTCATTCTAAGAGGTTAAGTAATCAAGAGACTACCTGAAATCAAAACCATATTCAATGGTCAGTCAAATCTCAAAAAAGTGGACCTCTGGAATAGCTGTGACTTGAAGTCAACACAGGAGGTGAAAACAGAGGGTTTGGTCATCAGCAAAGATCAGGGATTCTTTCATGTTCTCGGTCACTTTCCTCCTCACTGGGACACAGTACCCAACACCTGCAACTTAAAGGAAGAGAGGTTCATTTTGGCTCGCAGTTTGCGGAAGTTTCAGTCCATAGTCAGCTGGCTCCAAGGCAGGGCCACATGGCAGAGAAGAGTCATTCATGTCATGGTGGCCAGGAAACAGACATTCAAGGAAGCAGCAGGGAAAGGAGATTTTGAGCCCCCACCACCTGATCACCTTTCGAAAGCCCCTTTGTGAGTGCAAGAGGCTTTGGGGGACGTCTAGATGTAAACCACAACCAGGTGAGTGAGAGGAGGCTCTTGTCCGATTCCAAACCTTCTGTCTTTACCACAACATCAGAGTCCCTCCAGAGGAAGAACTCTTCTTGAAGATAAAAGCACTGAGACCCAGAGAAGAAAAGTGACTTTTTAAAATTTGTTGCATCACAGAACTTTAGCTGACTGAGCTGGAATACCAACACCAGCCTACTGATTTCAGCCCAGTCGTCTTTCCATCAAAGCCTCACCCATGACTGGTAATTGGAATACAGTGATCACATTTAGTATTTCCTGGCTCTGGTGTTTTTTCTTTTTTTTTTTTTTTTTTTGCCTGGTGTTTATTTCATGCCTAGATGTCTGCTACTTCTGCGCTCGCCACTTGAAGGGGCCAAGCCTGTGTCCCTGCTACTTGCCTGGGATTACAGACTTTCCTTTGTAGGTCAGTGCCCCAGGAGCTTTTCCAAAACAAAACCAAATAATAAGACAAAAGAAAGAATGTTCTAATTCCATCTTCCTTCTCTCATAAATGAAACACAGAGATGTCTGTTGTAAGAACAAACATTCAAAAGTAAAAGAGATGGGAGAGATGGTTCTTTCTGGGCAACTTGTAAACATGGAACTCTATTTACTTTGCCTTAGAAGAAAGAGTTGGACATTAAGGTCATCTGCTCATGATGTTCTTACCAACTGTGAGTCAGTCTACGAGACTGAGTCAAATTTCAGTCTGCTCTGTCATTTGACTTTTGTTTTGCTTTTTTTTTTTTGGTGAGGATTACTTTAGATGATGCTGGGACTTCATATAATGTTTACTAAACCCTCAATAAAGATTAGCTATATGGTTGGGGGTACAGCTTTCTGGCACAGTGCCTGCCTGGGAAGCACTGAGTTTAATGCTTGGTACCAAAAAATAAAATAAAATAAAATAAAATGTTAGATATAATAGTAAAAATAATGGGGTGGAAATTGTGTTGGTGGTAATCTTCTTAAAGTTACAGAAAATTTATAATTTAATGACTGGAAAAGAAATCTAGGAGGTGAAAGTACTAATATGAAATACATGCATTATTTCACACCCATTATTTTCTAGGGTTTATTTAAACTAATTGTTTCTCTCAGAGTCTCGCCCATCATGGAGAGAAGACTGAGTTTGGAGGGAGAGCTTTGTAGAAAAGAGTAGAGGAAATTTAATTAACATTATGAGCCATGCGAAATTATTCTTTGGTTTCTGTAGGTGACTAGTGAGTTTAATAGAGAGAGGGCGATAGGACGTTGGGGCAACTTGCCCTAACCCACACCTCTCTGGTACGGTGCCTGTGTTACCTCTCTGGGATTAGACCTTCCCTTGTATGCCAACCACAAACACTGGTATATTTGCATATCTGTTACATTCTGTCAGCTAAGTATGCACTACACACACACACATGCACACATATGCACATAAAGAAACTTTCTGTAAAGGAATCAATAAATAATCCTATCAATTAGGAAATGAAATATAAATATATAGAAATATTTATATTAGTTATGTAAATTATAAAGATTTAACATCATCCTGAACTGTAATATATATTACATATATATATTCATATGATGAGTGACGCTGATACTTAGGAAAAGTAACATTTTTGCTCTAAGAATAAAATAATCATGCTGAAACATCTGATTACAATAAGAATTCAAGGTATTTAAGAACCTAGAGTGTATAGTACATTCCAACACAAAATTTATTTTAGTTTATTTCAACAGAATAATTGCTTTCTTCTGGTTCTTGGAGGATCTTTGATAGTAATGTAGAATTGATATTCTAATGGATAAGATAGAGAGACAAGAGAAAATTTTAAAAATATAATATTTTGAATGGTTACATTGCTATGGGAAAAACATGTGTACCTGATTTGAACCTTGATTCAGACACATCAACTGTAATAAGATATCTCTAAGAAAAGAAATAAATTTGAATAAAAAGTAGTATCAAATACACTGATAATTTTGCTAGGTTTGTTAATGGCATGGTGTCCATACCCTCACCCCTCAAAATGAAAGTACTGCCTCTTAAAGTTTTGTAGGCTAATTCATTGACACGTTAAATAAAATAAGACTGCAGAAATGTTGTAATTGGATTTCCTGATGGTCTGGGGATACAACGAACTGATGGACACTTTCTGTTCTTATGAAAGACCTGAGCTTGAGGGATACCTCAACAACCCAAAGTCCTGCCTTCAGTCATCTGAGCAAAGCAGCACTCGTTGCCCTCTCCTGTGGTACAGTACAGGAACCAAATTCAAAGAGCAGAGTTTCAGTAAGGCTACCATTGTCTTTACCTTTGATTATTACTCTAAGACTGCCCAGAAGAGCAACACAGAAAACAAAGGGTCAGAGAAGGACCAGGAGTAGCCTGCAGAGGAAAATGGCACTCCTTGTCACCTCCATGAGCAATCCTCTCTGCACCAAGAACAAATCAAAGCAGGGAGCCTCCACCAAAGCCAGCCTTGGTCAGGCACTTATCCAAAAGAGCAGACTGACTAAGTGTGCCAGGATTGAGCCTCACCATGGCTTCTGCTCGGCCACTCTGTCTCCAGGCTCCAGCCTGCACCAGAGTCTCAGCACATTTGGAGTGGTGTGGTAGAGTACCTTGATAGTGTGACAGCTAAGCTTCATCACATCGGCTTGATTGACTGGGAACCTGCCCCACAGAGTGGAAGAGCACACTTTTGGGTGTGTCTCTGTGGGTCACAGAGGTGTGACCTTGGGTACTATATCTGGTCATTCTTTCTTTTCTTTCTATCTGTTCACCTGCTCTGTTTCTCAGCTTCCATGAAGTAAGCAGCTTTGCTTCACCAAGTCCTTCTGCCATGATGTTCCTACCTTAGACCCTCCTGATCATAAATTTAATACCCAAAAGCATGAGCCAAATTACACCTCTATATTTTTAAGTTCTGGGCATTGGATATTATGTCCACTAGTGGGAAAGTTGGTGCCAGAAAAGTGGGATTTTTGTTGAGAGTGTAGCTGATGATAGGGTTCAGATGCATCTGAAACTGGTTTGGAAAGGTATGGAGATGTGGGCCAGGCAAGTGCTAGACACTGAAGTCAGAGTTGATAAATGACTCTGTTTAGAGCTCAGATGAGAAAGTGTAGATAAGGATGCAGACAGTAAAGTCAAATCTTGGCAGACTTCACTTTTATTTCCAAGAAGTTTGTTGGCAATTGAAATAGAGGTCATGTGTGTTACATTCCACCTGAAAATTTGCCCAATTTTGCCCATCTCCTAAGACTTTGCAAGTGACTGGGTATGGGAGTGGGACTAATTAGTCTAGCAGAAGAAAATTCAAGACTGCCTAAACAATCAGGCTGAGGCATGGTTACAGCTGCATGATTTTAGCCAGATTTATAGTGAGAAAGACAAAAGACAGAGCCAAAAAATTTGAAAGACTTAAATTTTGTCCCAGAAAGAGCCACACGTAAACTTGGAGAGAAGAAGGAGAAGAGGAGGAGGAGGGGAGGAAGAAGAAACCAGCACCATTAAAAAGAAATCCAGCACTTTGTACAGGGACAAGAAGCAAGATGACTTGAGAACATTTTTGAAATCAGCAAGACCCCACTCATGACAGAATCCAGGTATCGAAGTGTTAGCCTTTTATTTCAGAGCAGTGTCTCTGGTTCCTGGAGAAAGGTCTCCTGAAAAAATTGTTTCCTTGTGTTCATCTGTGTTCAGCCATACAGGCACTCAGAGCCCACTGCAGCTGTGACCCAAGAGGACCTGTCTACTGGTACCTATGCCAGAAGACGTTAGCAACATCCATCCATGATATACTGGTTTTACTGGCATGTATAATGCAAGAGTTGTGGGATTATGGAGGCTTCTACCCAAATTCCAGAGGAAAGGCTTGCAAGCCAGGCAAGGAGCCCATGAGAGGACATCACTTGAAGTTGTGAAAATGAAGCCAGAGGTGCACTGGAGACTCCAGAGATTCAGGCATGCCAGGAATGTAGAATGTCTGTTAAGGCCATAGTGGGAGAAAGCCCAAGACAGAGAGGCCATGTGGGCTGTGAGCTTCAGTGCCATCGGGGTGGGGCCCCTGTACCACCACATGGCCCAGATGCCAGATAGGGAGCTACAGGATTGAATGTTTGCCCTGCTAGATGCAGAATTTGCTTTGGTTCAGTTCTTTTCTATTCTTCTGTTCCTCTCTTTTTTCATAATAGAGATGTTCGCTCTGTGGCATTTCACTTTGGGATTATGTAATTTTTGATTTTTACAGAAGTTTACAACTAACTGTGTCCCTTGACTTTTGGAAAAGATGTGGACATGAACTTTGGAAAACTGTTAGGCATTGAGACACTGGGGGAAGGATTAGTGTACTTTCTCTTATAAACAAGAGAGCTACGTGGGGTCTGATGCAAAAGGTGTTTATTTCAGAATCGAACATGGCTTAAGAAGGTGTGTTTAGGTGTCAAATTGACAGTGGATGGGATGTGATAGTTAAGCTTGATTGTATCAATTTGATTGGCTTAGCTTCTCTGGGGATTGGTAGAGCATATTTTACAACGTGTCTGAGTAGGTCAGAGAGAGAACCTGGGGACTATATCTGGTCCCTCACCTTTCCTCTCTGGTGCTGTTCCCCTCCTCTGCTTTCCAGTTGCTCGGAACTAAGAAGCTTTGATTCACCACACTGTTTCTCCATGATATTTCTGCCTTGAGGCCACCTGACCATGAACTGAATCCCCTTAAAACCTAAGCCAAATTAAACCTCTCCTGCATTCAGTTGTGAAAGTTGGGTATAGTGCCCAGCAAAAGGCAAGCTGACTAATACAAACAGCGTAATTAAAAAACAACAGAAATTTATTTTTTCCCATTCTAGAGACTAGAAATCTAAAATATGGGTGCCAGCAGATTTAGAGTGTGGCAAGAACTTTGTCAAGGATAGCATCTTACAACTGCATTGTCTTTTAGCTGGAGGCAGGAAAAGCTCCCTGAGAATTCTTTTGTAAGGAGACGAATCCAGTTTATGAGGAAAGAGCTCTCAAGAGTTAATCAAATCCCAAAGTTCCCATCTCTTAGTACTATTGCATTGGAGATTGGATCTCAGAATATACGTTTGGGAGGTCGTAGCAATCAGGAATCTAAGATGTCCTAGGTTCAGCACAACCAGACCTCACACCTGCCTCCATAGGGAGTAACTGTACCTCCCAGGGAAGATCGCCAGGATGCTCTTGGTAGGGACTTTCCTTCCACTCCCACTCTCAGCAGCGCGCTTGGTGCCCCAGGCAGAAGTACTTTTTCTCTGTGTCTGAGCAACTATCCTCCCACACTGACCTGCTGTGCTAGGAATGTGACCTACAGAATTCGCCTTCTGCTGTGGCCCTAGCCGAGGTGTGGCAGGAGCCCCTTGGGATCTCCTTCTACAATTTCTCCTGAAGCAACCTGAAGTAACTGGAAATCAGAGACCAAGTGGAGATGTGGTCTCATGTGATGAAGTAAGAAACAGTTTTTAAGAGGCTAGGCTCTATTTGCTGCATTGTTTTTGTTTTTTCTTTTGGTAATTACTTTTATTGGTACATTTTAAATGTAAATAATGATTGCGTTCATCAAAAAGAATTTGTACCTGTACATTATTTATCTTGATTCTTCTTTTTTTCCCATTCTCCTCTCCTTCAAGCCCTATTCCCTTTTTTATTTACAAAACCTTTATAATTACTTTTCTTTCTTTTCTCTTTTTCTCTTTTCTGTTCTCCTTACCCCTTTCTTAGTTCCCCTTCCTATTTGAACATTTTCTTCCTGTTTCACAATATCTGTTAAACATTTTGATCCTTATTTATATTTCCAATTTCTCACATCAGAGAAACATTGTGACATTTGCACGTGTGTCTGATTTATTTCACTTAAGAATATGGTCTCAAGCTGCATCCATTTACCTAGAAATGTCTCAAATTTATCCTTCTTTATGTGTGAATAGTACTGCATTGTACAAGCACCCCCCCACACACACACATTCTTTATCCATTCTTCTGTTGATGGGCATTTGGGTTGTTTCCTAGATGCAACTATTACAAACTGTGCCACTGTAAACATGGGTGTGCATATCATTGTGGCATGAGGCTTTTAGTTCTTTTGGGAAGATACCAAGATGGGGAATAGCTGAGTCAAATGGAATCTTTAGTTTTAGTTTTGTGAGGACTCTCACACTGATTTCTACAGTGGTTGCACCAGTCTACACCCCCACCAACAGTGAATGAGGGGTCCTTTTTCTACAGTATGAAGATCACAAGTTCCAGAAGACCTAAGGAGAAGGTGCAGGTAATAGAGAAGTTGCAGGACACAAACAGCAATGTGTGGGCTGTACAAGGGGCACATGATTGTCTTGGTCACTTTTCTCTCGTTGCTGGGACAAAACACCTGACACCCAAAGTGAAGCAAGGCAAATTTTATTTAGCTTACAGTTTCTGGAGATTTCAGTCCATAATCAGCTGGCTCCAGGGCAGAGTGGCATGGCACTGGGGCAACACTTCAAGACAGCAGCCAGAGCAAAAGAGAAAAGGCAAGCCTCTTCTCTACCCTTATATTGTACACAGGACATCCCCAACCCCCCCACCTTCAGGGTGGGTGTAACACTCACAAAATGCCCTTGCCCTCCTTTGCACAGGATGAGGATATTTACAAAGTAAGAACCCTGGCTCCCTGCTGAGTCTCTCAGTTAAACTTCTAAACTCAAGTTGACACAATGTATTAACCATAAGAATCATACCGTGCTGCAGGGACCACCCAGCCAGAAGGATAACATGCAGCAGAGGAAAGAGGCATGAAAACTAACTGAGTTCAGTTAAAACTGGTATCCAGCACTTGATTCACCCTGGAAAGAAGCCTGAGATTTAAAGGCGATGAGGTATCTCTGGGAGGCAAGAGGAGTCCTCTTGTTGCAGGCTGCACTCGTTCCTTGCTGCAGAGACCGAAGTGGTGTGCACCCAGGGGCGTGTGGTTCTGCCCTTCATTGTCTTCTCTTCCATGTCTGTGGGGGACAGAAGATGGCCAGCACTGACCCTGGGTGGGGATCTCAAGGCAGACAGGAGAGGGAGAGGTTGTGCAGGCGTGGATGCTGGGATCCACATCTGACCAGAAGTGGTTGGCATGGGAACCAAGGGACAGCTTATGTGATCGGTCGGGGAGCTTATTGATGTTTCTCTCACTGGTTTTGAGTTGGGAAGGGTCCTGAGACGAGGCTAAAAAATCAGCAGGCATTGGCAGAGTTGTAATCTTTCTGGGTCCATCCCTTGCATAGCTGGTAGTTTCACTGCCCATCTCAGTGGCTGCAGAGACTGTGGGTCTCAGTACGCTCCTCCCCTCAGTCCTGCACTGTGCAGAAACCCATTCCTCCTCTCCTCCAAAGGCAGCAAAAGCACAGGGGGAAGGAAGAGGTGGTAGCTGAAGTTCTTTACTTCCCTGTTTGTGGTACATACTGGTTGCATGCATTATGGGAAGGTGGTGCCTATAAGGCATCTTTGTTCTTTACAGGATGGTCTCTGAGCGTTACACTTGCATTTATTTTCACCAGAAAACTCGAAAATCAAAGATGAAGAAAAGAAAATATCCTGGACCACCTTTCCCCCTCTTCCCTGGAACTGCAGGAAATGTATCTCTGTACTTCATGGGCCCATAGCTGGGGTGGCAGGCGGCCCAGTCAGGGTCTCCCCAGGCCCACCTTGGCTTTCATCCTCTGCCCCTCTTTGTACTCTCCAGCTGACCCCAGGAGAGGCTTGTGCTTGACTGCAGAATCCTGAACTCGAGGCCAGGCAGCTGCGGATAGCTCCAGGCAACCCAGAGCTGGTGGGACTGCTCGAGTCACCTCTCCAGCTACAGGGAAAGCAGAGGCTGCTCCCCATGCCCTGCACCTTCTGTTCTCTTTCTTCCAGAGTCAGGCATCCCCTTCTTCAAAAGATGCTACAAGAGGACTTGTCTTTCTCAGCAGTCAGTGCTCTGCTATCTCTACCAGCATCCTTTCTAGAAGGAGCGATAATCAAAGGACAGAGAGAAGGGAGCAGACTACAGGGAGGTCAACCCCTCAGGCCCCTGTGATTCCAGATCAACAGCTGCTTCACAATCATTAACTTCATTGTGGTCATTGCATATAAAACATCAGTAAAAAGTCAGAGTCTTGCTGCTTGGTGTGTTACATCTTTAATCCCTCTTTTAGGATATTGGTATCTATCAGTAAGCAATGGTTCAAATGTTTCCAGAGCACCAAGAGACATACATTTTACCTCAAATTAAGTAGAAGTCTGGTTGCAGCTTGAGGTAGATTCAGCTCACTTCAGCCCAGCCAGAAGTGAAAGTCTTTCTTTTTGTAGAGGACAAGGTTCCTAGGTCTCAGAATTGATACTGAGCTTGCTCATGTCAGTAAGCCCATAAGACTTCAAGAGCACAAGACCATGACACTCAGAGAAAATGAGAGCTCAAGCCAGTGAAATTGCAAACCGGCAAGCAGTGAGACTGTAGGAGGACAGAATCTGAGTGAGACTGCAGCTCCACAAAAGACTGCAGGGCTGGCCAGGAGGCAGGCAGACCTTGAAACGGGGAGACAGTGATTGCAGATGCTACTCTGCAGACCAGCCTGGCCCTCGCTTCTGCTCACAGAGTAGGTTTCTGCAGTGAAGGAATTCCTGTTTAAAGAGGATTTTTCCTTGCACTTCAGCATCACTTGGGTTTAAATGTAAAAGTGTAACTTGTAGGTTTGTCAAGCTTTGGGAAAATTTACTTCTGAGCAAATGTGGTTTTTGGACGAGTTCACCCAGCCTGACCTGTTTCCAGCCTCAGTTATTGTCCCAGTTATGAGAATGTGCCCGCTCTTATCAGCCAGGAGGGTTTGCCCTCTGGAGCTCGCACTTCCTAAATCTTGCATTTATAATGATCAAATGCGTTTGAAGGTTTTGTAGATAGATAGATAAATAGATAGATAGATAATATGAAGACAGTGAGAGAGAGACAGAGAGAGAAGTATGTTTATACGTCAGGAAAAGAAAAATAATATGTTTATTCAATAGATGCTATTACCCTCATATGGGGGACCAGAAGATGTTGTACTGCAGAAAGCCCACCACACTGTTGGTCCTTGGAGAAGAAAATGGAAATGCATGTGCAGCAATCTCAGTGATCAAGGTTACCCAAGCCAAAGTTCATGGTACTAATAAATGGTTGGAAGTCAATGTCACCACTTTGAGCACCTCTTGTCATTGTAGAGGCCAAAGGTAACCTGTATTCATCTCATCATGTCAATAAATTTAGTATTAAAATATTTGTGCAAGTTTTTCTTTTCCTGAATTGTGTATACAGGTTTTGGTTCTCTGTCTCTGTTTCTTTGCCTGCTCTGTCTGTCTGTCTGTCTCTCTCTATATATATATTATATTATATATATGCATTATATATATATTATGTACATATAATTTCAGAGGGAATCAAAT
Source organism: Cuniculus paca (assembly GCA_004365215.1). Classification (NCBI taxonomy): domain Eukaryota; kingdom Metazoa; phylum Chordata; class Mammalia; order Rodentia; family Cuniculidae; genus Cuniculus; species Cuniculus paca. The sequence goes on along the minus strand of RJWT010002738.1, from coordinate 21,809 downwards.
CTTGTCTTCTACATCCTAATGAAAGTGTAAACTCTACCTTGCTGTGTAATACATTTAGGAGAAATTCTGTAACTGCCCTGGCTTTAGCAGGGACATGATGGGTCCCTTTGGAGAACGATCCCTTAGTTCTGCCAAGGCTGCAACTCTGGCTCAAACAGCAGTGTGGGGCTGTGGCCTAGAGCTCTCCCTAAAACCTCCCTGGTGGTGAAGGATTCTCTTAAATCCCTCTCTTGGTTCAACATTTGGAAAGGGAGACTGAGTGTTGCACAGTAGGTGGAGGTAGTGGTGGGGCAGGCTAGACACTGAGCATCTTCCAGAGATAATGAATTAGAAGCATTTTTGTGATGTTAGCAAATTTTGGCTAAGAAAAATACTTTTGGCTAAAAGTTACTCATCTTCCCTTGCTTAAGGGCTAGGTAGCTGGGACTGACGCTTTCTAAGACGATGCACGGAAATGAAAGCGCGAGCCTGCATTATCACCATGCAGAAGGCCTCAAGATGAGCCCTTGTCAGTCAGGCCCCACATTTGCATGGGAGCCAGTGTATTTCATTTCTCTGCATTCCTGAAACAAATCCCAAATCCCCTCACATTTCACGCCAAGAAATTTATCATGGCCGGTAAGGCTCATGTCGAAGTTGAGCAAATTGCTCATGGTTCTCGCGTTCCTTCTTCCTTCCTAATTTGCTTTCCCAGACCGGACTTCACTCCCTGCTCAGCTTTGGCCCTGGGTCTCTCTTTCCCCTATCCGATACCCACATGGCCAGCACCCTTGGCCTCTGCCCTCATGCCACATCCTCTATGAGTGTTCCTCGATCTCTGCCATCTGCAAGCGCATGCACCCCTTGATCCAGTAACAGTCCTATCATCTTCTAACGTGCTTTCAGCTTTACTCCTCATTTGCTGCTCTCCAAGTTTGAGAAAGCGCAGAAGTCTCAGTCTGTTTCACCTACTGACGCAACCTACAGACTAGGAGAAGCCCCTGGCCACAATAGGCGTCTAATAAATATTTGTTGAAATAAGTGTCCAGACCCTCAGTCTTTTCTACGACATGGGAAGTGTCTGTGATAGGAAAGAGGATGACTCATTCATGATAAAAACCTTACAGAAAATTAGAATAGGTAGTCTTTTCCTCAATCTTATAAAAACCATCTATGGCAAACCGACAGCTAACATCATATTAAATGATCAAAAACTGAAAGCTTTCACTCTAAAATCAGGAACAAGATAAGGATGTCCATTACCACCACTCCTATCAATGTATTTCTGGAAACATTAAACAGGGCAATTAGACAGGAGGAAGAAAAAAGGAATAAAGATAGGAAAGGAAGAAGTTAAATTTTCATTATTTGCAGATAACAGGATACTTACTCTACATAGAAGATCTCACAAACTCCACCAAAAAACTTGTAGATTTAATGACCAAATTCAGCAATGTAGTGGGATAAAAAACCAACACTCAAAAATCAATAGCATTCCTATACACAAACAACAAACTCACAGAGAAATTAGGGAAAGCACACCCTTCTTAGTAGCATCTAAAAAGATGAATACTTAGGAATCAGTTTGACAAAACATGTAAAAGATCTGTACAGTGAAAATTACAGAACCTTAAAAAAGGAGATTGAAGAGGGTATCAGAAATGGAAAGATATCCCTTGCTCTTGGTTAGGAAGAACCAACATAGTGGAAATGGCTATACTCCCAAAACTGCTATGCAGATTTAATGCAATCTCAATCAGAATACATTATCATACCTCACAGATCTAGAGAAAACATTCCTAAAATTCATTTGGAACTAGAAGAGGCCTAGAATAGCTAAGCAATTCTGGGTAACAAGAGCAAGTCAAGGGGTGTCAAAATCACTGACTTGAAATTATACTACAAAGCTACTGTGATAAAATTTGCATGGTATTGGCAAAACAAATAAATAAACAGGCCCAAGGATCCGTGGAACAGAATAGAAGATGCAAACACAACCCCAAACACACCAGCCACTTTTTTTTTTGCAGCACCGGGGATTGAACTCACGACCTTGCGCTTCCCAGGCAGGAACATACACCACTGAGCTAGATCCCCAGCCCTTGTCTTTTTGAGACAGGGTCTCACTGCGCTGTTCAGGCTGGCCTTGAGCTCACTTTGTAGCCCAGGCTGGTCTTGAACTCACGATTCTCCTGTGTCAGCCTCCTGAGTGCCGAGATTATAGGCGTGAGCCACCACGCCCAGCAACACCAGCCACTTTATCTTTGACAAAAGAGCCAAACATGTTCACTGAAAGAAGGATAGCCTTCTTATAAATGATGCTGGAAAAATTGGCTTTCCACATGCCAAAGACTAAAACTAGACCCATGCCTATCACCATGCACTAGAATAAAGTCAAAATGGATCAAAGATTTAAATATTAAAATAGAACCACCAAATTTACTGGAAGAGAAAATAGGTAGAAATCTTGAAGACATAAGTGCAGACAGAGACTTCATGAACAAAACCCAGACTGCAAGGGAAATATTACAAAGAATCAACAAATGGGATCTCAGCATGCTAAAAAGCTTTTGCACAACTAAAGAAATCACCAACAGAGTGAAAAGAAAACTCACAGAGTGGGAAAAAATTTATAGCCAGGTGTCCCACAGACAAAGGACTTATATCTAGAACATATAAAAAATTGAAAAATATCAGATCCCCCAAATTTAAAGACCCAATCTAAAAATAGACATCTGAGATGAATGTACACTTCAAAGATGAAGAAGTACAAATGGCAAGTAAACACATGAAAAATGTTCAACATCATTAGTCATTTGAGAAATGCAAATTAAAACAATACTGAGATTCCATCTTACTCCAGAAAGAATGACTATTATCAAGAAATCAACCAATAACAAATGCTAGAGGGACTGTGGGGACAAAGGAACTCTTCTCCACTGTTGGTGGGAGTGTAGACTGGTGCAATCACTGTGGAAATCAGTGTGGAGATTCCTCTAAACAGTAGGATCAGAGGTCCCATTTGACACAGCTATTCCTCTTTTAGGTATCTTCCCAGAAGAATTAAAAACACAATACCACAGCAATATATGTGTACCCATGTTTATAGCAGCACAACTTGTAATAGCTAAATCTTGGAAATAACCTAAATGCCCATTAACCAAGAAATAGATAAAAAGAAGTGTTTTTTTTAATATAATGGTATACTACTCAGTCATAAAGAAGGATAAACTGGCGACTTTTATAGTTAAATGGATGTAACTTGAGACCATACTCATAAGTGAAATAAATCAGGCCCACAAGTAAATATCATATTGTCTCACTAGTGTAAAAAATTGAAAGAGTAAATAATATCCAAAATGTACAATAGATATTGTGAATTGAGAAGAAACTGTTCAAAAGCAAAGACAAGCCTTTTATGTGGGAAAGGGAAAAGGAAGAAAGGGAAAAATAAAACATTATATGCATACCTGAGTTAAGATAGTTATGCAGGTAGTTTCTCTTAGTTCATTGAAGAGAAATGTTTGTGTTAATATTGCTTGGGCAAGGAATCAGGCCTGTATCTTGTCCTCTACTATGAAGACAACAATATGTAATGTGTTAATTATTGTTACTCTCCTACTAAACTGTTTTGGAACTCAGCTTTATTGTTATTTTCATTTTTTCTTCTTTTTTCTTTTTTTTTCTCTTTAGAATAGAAAAAAGAAGGAGGATGACTAGGATATGGTCACCGTAAGCCATGCAGAGTCACTTTCACTTTCGGGTCATGTTGACATGAATATTTTCAGCTCTTCAGACATCGTGGGGTGCTTCTCCGCTAGGTTTACTTTTTCTTTTTCCTTTCTTTCTTTTATTTTTTTTTGCAGCACTGGGGATCGAATTCACAACCTCGCGCTTGCCAGGCAGGCACTTAGGCCGCTGAGCTAAATCCCCAGCCCTAGGTTTACTTTCTAAATGCCAGTTGTCTTTGCTGGACGTCAAGTGTTAATGGAGCACAGCCTGTTATAAACAGCAACAAGCTATAAGCTGTGAAGTTATAAAATTAGTAGCAACACTTTATTCTCCGGGAATTTCAGATACATTAGCAACCTGTAAGTGCTGACTCCATCTGCCCACTCTGTCTTCGGTTTAATTATACATTTCAGAAGGAACGTTTCTTCTGTTTTCATTTTTTGTATATATAAATATTTAACTGTATCGCTTATCGTTTTCTGCCTCCCTTCTCCCCTGCTTTTGCCATTTATAATCTCTGCAGCTATTTCCACTCCTGAATCCCAGTGTCTTTCCACAGTCAGCATGAGATGAAGCTCTGCGATGTCCCCAAGTGTCACTGAAGAGACAGCACCTGGCCTCACGCATGCATTTACAGAGGGTGGAGAGGGACTGAGGGCCTCTCTGTGCCCTTTTCCTGGTCAAAATATTCAAAATAGGAACATTCAAAATAAGAACTCAATCTTTAAAATCCATAATGCGCGGGCTCTTCCAGTAGGTATAGAGTCCTAAATGAAACTGGAAAAAAAAGAGCTACTGATTATTTGATGACTTTTGCTCCAAGATTTAGAAACATCCTTAAAGGTGAGAATGACTTCCTAAGAATGGGGCACGGTAAGCATTGCCTCCAGGGTTATTTGAACAGTAAACATACACTGTCTCGCGTAACAAGGCACCCTCATTCCCTTTCTCCTCACAATGCCTTGCAAATTGTTAACACAGTGACAATCATCTTCATGATGTAAATATACCGTGAGGTAGAACTGGTTAGTGTCAGCCGCAGCTCTAGGATTTTCATATTCGTAATTTCTCCAGGAGACACAAACAAGACAAAACCGTGCATTCAGGTTTTATTTAAGTGTGGCAAGAAAACAGACAATGACATGAACTTCTGTCTCATTTTTCTTCTTTGTAGAAGAAATAGAAAACAAAGTGAAAATGCGATTTTATTTCGCATTCTGTCCCTCAGATCAGCTCAGCCTTTCCACCCATCACTTTAAATTCTTCCCGAAGTTCAGGCCCTCATCAGCCCTGAACATATCCTAAAGAAAACTGCACATGCCTGTGTTGAGCAGCTCAGCCTCACAGAAGAAGCTGGCCCAGGAGGGAAGGGACAGCAGCTGCTGCTTGGTTGTAAAGAAGTCCTTTCAGCTGGAGGAGCGAGCAACACACAGAGCCCTCGGTGGACTCAGGTGCCGGGAAGGTGAGGGACATGGGTACCTGCATTCAGCCCTGCCCCAGGCGGGAAAACTCACCTCTGCTACATCCAAGTAAAGGGAAGCAGTCTGAATTTTATCCTGATAGTGAGAAAGGCAGTATGTCTCACCCAGCTCAAGTGTAGCAGGAAGTGGCATGAGACGTGTTCATGAAAGAAACAGCTGTAGTTCTACCATTTGGACCAGACCTTTCCACTTAACCAGATTTCACAGTAATTGCTACTTAACTTTGAATAGAAATGAATTACGCCAACACCCACCAAGAGCCTTAAAATCCTATGGGCTATTCATAATGGCACGTCTAAGAAGATATTAATTTGCAATCCCAAGACCGGGTAATAAAGTTTCATCTGCTGCAAGAGTGGGATTCCCATCGGGTCCCACCCTGGGAATAAGAGTCACTTGGTCCAGGGATTCCTGAGGGTTAGTGCAGCAACACTGCAGCCTTCGAGCATTTGGGGATGTACAGAGAACGTAGGGAACAGGCCATGGAACTGCAGCAGCGAGGGAGATCTCGTGGCAGGGACCCCCAAGGCAGCTAGGAGGGAGGATTTTGGAAGGAGGGAGAACAGCTATCAATAATATTTTTCATGTACCAACAACAAATGACTTGATAATATATTATAGTTGTTATGGATTAAAAACTGGTGGTCAACTTAGCACCAGCTGAATAAATCAGCATGGTGCCGATTGTGGAGGGCCCACCTGAGGAAAGTTACCAGCACAAAAAGAGACACGGAGAGAAAGAGGGAGGCATTGTGGGTTCTCCTAAGTGTTGCTGTTTGGAGCCGTTGGTTCTCCTGGAGGAGCTTGTCATGCTGGCTTCCCCAATGTGAATTTGGCCATTATCATCAGAGGAGCTCGGGACCTCATCGCTGAGAGTGGCTGCGGTTCACTTTGGGGAGCTCTGGTCCTTATGTTGAGCATCGATTCCTGGCTCCAGAGGGGAAGATGGTTGCTGTTTAAACTCCAGGAGAAGTTGTCACGCTGGCTTCCTGGCATGTACTTGACTGTTCTCATCATCGGAGGAGCACGGGGACCTCATTGTCACTGAGGATGGCTGTGGTACTTTTTGGGGAGCCCTGGTCCTTACTTGAGTGTCACTTTTTGGCTCCACTATAGAACCCTCAGCCTACTAGCACAGATCCTTCATCCTGCTGGCATGGACTTTCTAGCTTCCACTGCTGGCCTTTGGGCCTTCCCAGCACAGACTTTAGTGTTGTGGGCAGATTTCCTGCACTTTCTTGTGTTTAACACTGGGTAACCATCATAAATAATATTATCAATTCTGTGTCCTGCTTGTAATCTTTCTCCCTGCAACCCCTGACTACAACAATAGTATTTTTATTTTTAATCATAACCATCATTTGATATAGTTTGATTTGAGTGTATTTCCTAAAAAATGGATTCATTTTTGCAATTGATAGATCAGGAAACAAGCTAAGGTTCATTAATTGATTAAAGCCATAGGGCTATCCATTTCTGAGCAAAGATGCAGACAGGCACTTGATTGCAGAGCTGGTGTTGTCATTTCTGCCTCAGTAGCTCTTACAAACTTTCAGGTCTATAACTCTGGCCTGAGTAGCTATTCGATGCAAAAGCGTATGCATTTGTGCTGGCTAAGGTTTGAGACTCAGTAGTTTCTGTGTTTTCACTGACTCTGGAGAGGGCAGAGTAGGGTGAGGGGCACACACACACCCCACAGAGAGTGAATCGCAGAAGCATGGCCGCGCTCAGGAACATAACATCAGCTCTGGCAAAGACTAGCAATGCAAAGCAGAAAGGAAAGGCCTTGCCTAGGCAGCTGTCCAAGGCAAAGATTCAGGCACAGGGGGACATTGTTCCTGCAACAGGTGGGTGACAGCTGGAATGGGCCAACGTTCACAGAGCTGTGCATGCTTGTTCATTAGAGCACGGGGTAAGAGAAGAATGTGGTTCCCTGGCCTGGCTCCCCCTCCTCCCTGGCATAGATAGACTGCCCTCCGCGTATCCGTGCACACAGTCCACAAGCGCCGATCCCGTAAACACAGGCGAATGCCTGGTATGAGTTAGGCCCTCTGCCAGAGGATGCCGATGCCGTGGTACCCAGAACCGACTGCCTCTGCCTTGTGGAGGACAGGACGAAGTGGAGGTGATTAGCAATGAAGAGTAATTACTGCATGATAAGGTCAATGAGTGTGATGAACTGGCAACTGGACTGGAGGATGATGGGGTGGGTTAGGGCCACCGAGCTCCAGAGAGAGGCAGGACAGCCTCTCTAACAGGACTTCCTTGTCTGTGACGCCAAAAGGAAGGGGTTTATCTCTGGACTATGTAAGAGGCCGGAGCTGACCCCTAAGAAGTATCTTTCTAGGGTGGATAGCAGAAAACTCAACTCCTACAATAGAAAACACTTTGGATTTTTCTTCGAATACACACAAGTGTTTTGTAATGTGAAATATGAAACATGCAACACCAACAGCTGATCACCACAGCTTGGACTCCCATGCAGACACTTCTCAGCCTGATGGTAGGCTTCAGGTCACAAGCAGATGCACCTGGGAACATCTTATGGCAAGTTTAAGGTGTAAATTCAAGACTCCGTGCAGAACCTGTAATTGTAGCACTCCTGAAAGCTGAGGCAGGAGGACCGTAAATTCGAACCCATCCTGAGCAATTTACAGACTTGGTGAAGACGGCACGGCATGGACAACTATTTCAAAAATAACAAGATATATTATGATAGCCATTATTGATTTCCTATTATCTTGCTTTGAAGCCCTCTATTACTTTCATTGTTTTCTTTTGATTGATTTTGTTCTATTTTGTTTGGTTTGATTTTATTATGTCTGATGGTATAGGCAGCTACTTTGAAGATAACAAGAGGCATTATGATAGCCATTATTGATTCTTTTCATCTTGTTTTGAAGTCCTGTACCTCTTTCATTGTTTTGTTTTGATTGACTCTATTCTGCTTTATTTCATTTGGCTTCATTCTCTTCAAAATTTAAAAATAAAAATGTAAAATAAAAAATAAACAAAGGGCTAGGGAGGAAGTTTACTGTGAAGGCCCTGGGTTCAATCTCCAGTACCTCTCCCCCCAAAAAAGGAAAAAACCGAAGACAGGTGTGAAAACTGGGGCTGAAATTGAAAACTGCTGATAGCAAAATGATTTCTATGACACCTCCCTGCTTCTGCCGGTGTGAATTCTCAATGGACTCCTGGGAGACACTGGACCCAGCACTCAGAGGGTGCAACCCAGCTCTGCCTCCTAGTGTGGGCCTGGAGGAGTGTGGCAGGGGCATCCACGCTCCCTGGGCTGCACTGGATGACAGCAGAGGCACCACAGGGAAGAGGCAGTCACCAGGAGCAAGCACCCCCAGCCCTTACCTAGCCCTGGATTTCTGATTAGCAATGAGGTCCTTTGGGTCAGTTAGGGAGAGGAGTTAGAGCCCTTCTTGAGCCAAGTCTGGGACTCAGTTTCCTCACAGACTCATCACCTCCCAGGCTCTCTAAGGAGATAGAATGAAATAATTACCATACTTGTATCTTCTTAACATTAAGAAATTTACTTACTTATTTTCATATATTTATTTGTAGTCCATCTTTGCAGTGCACAGCGATTCCATCCATCATGAGGAGTTGGTGCACATTCACGGCTCATCTTAATTCTGTTTGTTCCCTTCTGTTTTCCTCCTTCCTCCTTCCTTCCACCTCTCTGTCCCCTTCCTCATTTCTAAAGCATCTACTTCCCTGTTTCCTATGGTCTGTCTTCAATGCTGCTCTTTGAGTGATTCATACTTCTCATATAGGAGGATGAGTGATATTTAAGTTTCTGCATCTGCTTTATTTGAAGGTTTCCAAGAGCTCACCCCAAAGCAGTGAAAAATAGCCACCCCCAAGGTCACCCCCACGCCAGGTTGGGATGGAAGTCTGTTCCTGTGGGAATCTCAGGCGCCAAGACTTCTCCATGCTTAAAGAATTACTTTCTCCTTAGTTATGTGGCTCCGATTTCTGGCTCGTACATCTTGCATCTGTTCCTCTCTTTCTGCCTTGTCAGCGACTCTAGTGTTGAAGACAGCATCCATTTCTTGAACTCTTGGTCTGAAAATTCATTCACCCTCATCTCCTCGGAGCCAGTGGGTACAGGAAGCTGGGTTTTAAAACTGGGGGTTTATGTGACCATGGCTCTTGTAAAACCACTTGCATATCAGAATGGATACACGTTAAACATCACTTTGGTCACTTCTGCCAAATCCCTCTCTAAATTTTGATCTATCTAAACTCACACTTTCTCTTTTTCTGGTGTTTCCTATACCCTAAATTCTTTTTCCTTAGTACTTCATCTTTTATTCTTTGTATGTCCTTTCTTGTAATCTTACCACAATATTGAGAAGAGCTCCCTAAGCACATGGGAAGGTATAGATTTACTCAAAAGTCCCAGATACATTGGAAAATCTACAGACTTCTTTGACTGCCTTGACCATATAAAACTGGATGCAAGAAGTTGTATATGCATGGCTATGTGATTCTTCCTGAAAAGAGAATCTTCAGCTTTTATATTATTCTCAAACCAGTCTGTTGCACATAAAATTTAAATGCTATGATTATTCAGTAGGTTTCTTAAGAGCAGTTAAACATGACAAGATCCAATTCAAGAGTCAGGAACTACTCAGTGTACATCAGAAGTGATTCGTAATTAATACGAGATTGTTTTACACTATATTCCCAAAAAACATGAAGTAGAGAGTAAATTTTATAAACTGGAAATAAATCTTGCTTCACTGAATTCTTCTCTTTGGGGTTGATGTAAATGATTATTTTTGTTGTGTAAGAAAATATTGACTGTGTGCCAAGATGTAATTGAAAAGTTTGAAAGAAGGTAGAGCTTTAGATCAGAGATCTATATTTAAAGTAATGGATCAGTTATACATGTCATTGAAATTCTAGTAGAGAACAGTATTGTATAGGACTGAGAATTTGGAGATCTGAGTTATGGTGACTTCCTGAAAGTAACCTTGACCCTTGACTTTCTAAATCAGGAATCACCCACGGCACATTGACAATTGCACAAAAAAAGGAAAAAGAAAGAATAAGAAAATGGGCTACCAACTTGAAAGTATCTGAAATGAGAGTGAAATTAACAGGGACATAGTTCTTAGTTTGGAAGGGACTTTCAGGCAATGCCTGGACATCATCCTGTCATGGCGGACGGAGGCAGAGGACAGGATGAGCAGGCGGTACCTTCTTGCATCCCTACGGCAGGTCAGTCAGCCAAATGTCAGTTCTGATAGACAGACCCTTTCTTGCTTAGATCCTGAGCCACATTTTATTTCTAGTAACAGTTTAACCAGAATTAATCAACAACACGCTAAGAGCGATGTTAAGAACGATGAATGACTCGCAGTATTTTTGGAGAGTGCAGCAAACTACTTTTAGAAAAGGAAACAATTTTGGCTGTCATTTCATCAACTGAGAATCCTTTGTTCTTTAATCTCAACAATACCTACTGGTAATATTTTGACAGTTGTAATATAAACAGTTTCTACTTTCTAGTATTCTGTTTTGCAAAAATTATTTTTAGCTGGGTACTGCAACTTTGTTTATTCTATTATTGTGATTACCAACACATTAACTGTGAAATTAATGAGGCTTGCTGCAATGCACATGCATCATGCAATGATCGTGTACATCCACCCTTCCATCCTAGCCAAGTGTCCTGGTCTTTTGTCCACCCATGCTGAGACCTTTTCCTAGTCACTAGTAATCTCTTTTTCTCTCTCAGGTTGATTATTTTTCTTGAGTTGCAATACATGGGAGTGAACATGTGTACCTGCCTTTCTACATCTGTTTATTTTGGTTAAAGCTATGTTCTCCAATTCCATCCATTTTGCTGCAAATGAAAAGATTTCATTTTTTTTATGACTGAATAGTGCTTTATTATGTTCACATGCCCTACTTTCTTTACCTATGCATCTGCTGACTGGCAGCTGGGTGGATGAACTAAAGAAGCAGCACCCACCAACGGTGAGGTTTTCCTCTTTGCAAGATGGGCCTTGAGCAGACACAAAGGTCCTGGGCTGCTTGGGCAGGAAACTTGGGGTTCTACTACCCAGAATTTGGACCTGAGGACTTACCCCTGAGGAAGGACACTCCTAGAGAAGGATTAGATGAGGATTTTTAAGAACAGAGTCCAAGGAAGAGGTCTTTGTTCTCTGGTCTAAGAATGTTACTGTCCTTGAAGAAGAACAGATTAGAAAACCAGCCAGAAGAAATCAGACGAAGACAAAGGGATTAGCAGTGAGACATGCTACAGCAGAAATGGCTCTTGAAAACTGTGCCCTTTGAAAGAAACCAGACTCAGGTTAACGAGCAATAGGATTCCACTATGCTCAAAACATGGGGATGCAAAGAGGGGACAGCAAGTGAACAATTGGTTGCTTAGGGCAGAAAGTGGAGGGAGGGATGGAGATGGATAAAGTATGTGGCCTTTCTCTGTGAGATGATCAGAGTAATTGAGAATGGACAGAGGTGATGTTTGCATAGATCTGTGAATACATTAAAAAGTAACTAACTGTATGCTCTAAATGGGTGGGCTGCGTCAGTTGTGAAATAGCTCAATGAAGCTGCTACAGGTAAGAAGCACCACAAAAGCAGTTTGGTCCAATCAAGTGACTTGGCCCTGGCTGCTCTACAAAGTTCTGCAGTTAAACACAAACAGTGCAGAGTGCAACAAAGTGAAGCCGAACCACAGACTACTGGTAAACCTTCTTACCTTGTCCATTCTTCAGCTTCTTCTGCCACAAGCTGACAAGGACGTTGACTTTCATCACAGCGTTATGATGGGAAGTGAGTGAGTTAGTGTCACACTGCAAATAGTGGCTAATAATTATCATTACTTTAAGTTATCATAATTTAAGTGTTATGTGTTTTGTCTACCTGATAGACATAGGTAGAGTCACTGAAGAGCAGGACAAGGTCTCAATTTCTCTAAGAAACTTACAAGACATAAAATATCTAGGCTAGTAGGAGTAATAGGTCATGGCAGTCAGCTGGGAGAATCCGATCTGGACAAGCTATCAGGTCTCAGTTGCTGACCACAGCTAGCTGGAAAGACAGACAAGTCTGTATTTTCCTCTCAGTGGAAAGGATAGAGACTATGCAGGGAGACAGGATCCCAAGCAGATGATCATACACACACAAATACATTGAGAAGGGAACAAATCCAGAGAGGCTTCAGAGGGTGTGTGTGTGTGTGCATGCACAGGAAGGAACTTAAATCAGTATGGGGTGGTTGGTGAAGTTCTTAATATAGAGCATTTTAAGCAGCACCATACATGCTGTGTAAAGAAGGAAATCCAAAAAAGTAGAACACAAGGCTCTTTGGGTATCACCTGCACTTCCATGGTTATTCAAGGGCTGCGTCTCTTTGTGTGGGTGGGAAAGCCAGGAAATGAGCAGCCCTGTGGGCTGCTAGGTCATCAGGATCCTGTGCTCAAAACCAGCCAGTTGGGATTGTATTGTGTGGGGGACTGGAAGAGTTTGAGGCCCCAGAAAGATGTGATCAAAATTGTGTTCTAGAAAGATCACTCTAGTTAGGGAGAACAGAAAGACACTAGAGGAATTGGAATCAAGAAATTCCAGTAGAAGTAGAAGGTTACTGCTATGGGACACGGACCCATGAACATAGGAAGATGTAGAAAAAATATAAATCAGTACAATCCATAAGGCCATATTGAAGGATTAAAGGTAGAGAGAGAATCAAAGACCTTACATTTTTGGTATAAATGACAGGACTGAGTTATAGTACCACCATGTAATACAAAAAGAAAAGCTCAGAAGAAAAGTATGAAACTAACTGTGCCTGTTAGGTTCACCAGCACTTAATCCTTTCCAGTGTTCCAGTGTAAGGAAAGCAGCAAGTAAAAGAGATTTGCTCAGGGATAGAGTGATTTAATGTGAGCTTGCTCTGCATTTTTTCTTTGTGCAAGCTTTGTTGGTGGCTGGATGTGAGTATACCCTTCTACTTGCTGGCGAAGAGATCTTAGCCTCGGTATTCGTATGTAAATAACAGGGCCAGGAGGTAGTAGGTGGTCCCTAAAACTGGTCACCCTATGGATTCAGGTGTAGAAAACCTAGTTTAATGAATAGGATTGCTTTCCATGTATTAGGGACAATTTATACAGGTCCCACTGAGGAGAAGACTAACATGGACAAGAGAGTATTAACTGAAGTTACCGGAGTTTTCCAAGCGGAGGGTACTTTGGGTGCTTACAAAGAGAATTCATACTTAAATTGGCATCAAAATTTAGAGTTGTTAGTGGTTCAAAATAGCATCTACTATGATAGTAAAAGTGAAAAAGGGTTGATTAGAATATTACAGAAACACAGAAGGCAAGAGTCAGATACTGTACCCAGAGCCAAAATCGGTGCTCTCCTCAGAAAGCACAGCACCTAAGATGCCCAAAATTGGACATTCCAAGCACTGACGTTGTGTTTCATGAAAGACTAACCTAGGTACCATTGTACTTTCCTAGAAATCATGTCGTAGCCCAGTGGTTTCTGAAAGGTCATTTAGTTAACACTGAAATTTTATATATGCTATATACACAAGTTATTTACACATTTTCCTGGGAAAGATGAATCTATTATTTGGGATATGACAATATAGAGGAGGGTTTTCAAATATAGTAGATAGGATTAAATGAAAATATTGCCCTAACCTCAGTCACCTAAAGCAGGTAAGATCATATGGTCCTAGTAGAATTTTAGAGACTTTAATCCAACCGTCTTCTTAGAAAATTTTCAGTGTACTACAGAAAAAATTAAAGTCCATCTGCATCTTTGAAACGTGTATATGTTAGATCTGGGAGCTTGGGTTCTGTTGGGTTGAGCAGTGTTACAGACTGAAACAAGAGTTTGGGGCTCAGGAGGAACCTGGATCTGGAATCTTCCCTTCCTCCGTGTCACCCTAGGGTTGTCTTAGTTCATTGTCATAGCCTCGTCCTCTTCCTGTGTACTGCTAGCACAACAGCGAGTACTCTCATCTGCACAGAGGACTGAATGACATAATGCATGCAAAGTGCCTAGCAGAGAGTGGTTAGAAGCAAAGGCAGAACATCCAATTAAATTCTTATTCATGGCTCTGCCCTTGGAATTAGCACCATAATAGATTCCTATTATTGCGAACATGGAAAGCTTCCTCCTGCTCCCCCTCCAGCCACCTCTCCTTCTGCTTCCTGTCTCTGAGGACAGCAACACAGTATATTGGGAAGCCCAACTGGCCCAGCACAACTCCTGTCTGACTGATCTTAATCCTGCCAGTAATAGAGCAGTAATTGTTCAGGGAAAGTGCAAGGGAAATTGGGAGCGAGGAGAGGAGACAGACTCCAATTGATCTCAATTAGTGTCATGGAATTGAGTCTTCTGTCCGACACCTACCTTTAATGCTTCTTTTTCCCAGAGGACCTGTCCCTAGTCTCTGCCTTCTATTGTATCCGTGGTGGGCCTGTCACCATCTGCAATCCTTCTCCCTCAGAATGACGGGGTTGTTTTCACGCACCTTGTATTTTCTACATCCCTGCCTTCGTCCTCTGACATTCAGATGTGAATCTTTTCATTTTCTCTGGCTCAACACCCAGGGAAGAACGATGTGTGCTGGCATCCAAATAATTGATTTCCATTTATGAGCAAGACAATTTTTCAAAACCTAAACAAGAGGAAAGCAGGTTTTGCCCAAAGGATGGAAACATATTCCGAAGTGAATTATTTCTCTCTTTATTTGGGTGCAATTAGGAAAGTTAATGATGGGTAATTTTCCTCGTGCATATGCTTTCGTTAGGCTGATTTATAAGTAGGCATAAACATAATTAGGTGTGCATATGCACCCTCACAGCTTAATGAGCCCTGTATTCCCGGTAATTAGAAGGCTCAGCATGCCGTTGATATGTCATTTTTCAGATTCAGGTAAGGGAAGCTTTTCAGATTGACTATCCCCAGGAAATGACATGGAAATGCAAGGTATATGGTTATAGAAATTCAGAAATAATGGTATCTTAGGAAACATTCACCATCTGTTTTCTTCTTAAATAGATTCAATAGATTCAGAAAATGTATCTCCCTAAAGTAGGCATTCCTTTTCTTTAAGTTGTAAAGTTCTCTGTATTTAGAAATCAACAGATTTATGGCATTTTAGAACTGGAAGTACACAAAAGAGCATCCAGTTAAGATGGGTTTTTAGAAATAAGATGGTTTACACTAAGAAGTTTGGTCTTTCCTAAAGTTAGGTTGTTTACAAGATGCTTACAAGTGAGTTTGCCAAAGAGAAAAGAAAGAGAATGTTTTGATTATTGATGTGGAATCCATTTCACCATGGAATTCTCACTTTCCTGCTACATGGTGTAGGGGGCCCTGGGCAAGATAGAACTTAGGGGTCCCTTGTCTGAAAGTAAGAATGCAAATGTGGTGACTGCAGAGCATGCCACCTAGCACTGAGCCTTCCTACACATGTGGCTGTGTTTGTCCACCACCTATCTATCAAGGTGGCTCAGTGCCACATCAGTACTATATGGCTAAAATGCAGTGTGCAGGATGAGATCACTGGTGTGGACAAATAATGGCAAACAGCACAGCTGTAGGCACTGACCAATGAATAAGAAGAAAGGTCAAATTGAACAAGTTTCTGTGATTATTTTTGAACCATTTAAATGCTAGAAATAGGGCCTGTCTGATTAATCAGTGTGCAATGACCCATACCATTACCGGCTACTTAGGTTCACAGTGCAGGTGGACAAGGGTTTTCTACAGTGAGAACTGAGGTGGGGGGAGTGCAGTGAGGCAACAGAGCCCCCCACCCTGGTTTAACTCCCAGCACTTCCAGCTCACCATCCTCTTGCATGTGGCATGGATACTAGGCTAGGACCTCGTGGGGCCACAATCTGCACATTCTCACATGTTTTGAGGCTGAGCGGAGGGGTTGTTGCTATGTGCTCTGCAAGAGAAATTTTTAAAAAGTTGCTCATCTGTAACGAAAAATATATCTTTTAAAGTTCCATTTCTCAGTGCTGTTTACAATAGTTATGCTCAAACGAAGACAAATTTACTGTACCTAACTATTTTTTGGAACTGCAGAGAAGCACCTGATGACTCTCCTTGAATAAAGAGCAATTATCTCCATTTTGGCTAAACCTGACCCTGTCTTCATGTACCAATATGTACAGAGCTGGCTAAGCCATTTCTTTATCGCTTCAACTGGCTCTAAGCAATGTAAATGGGGCTGGTTGAGGAGTTGATGTGTAATCTTTGAAGCAAGGTGACAGTGGCTGTTTTCCTGCCCTGTGACTCCCAAAAAACATGGTTGAGCTATATTTGGTGGGTTGAAGAGTCACCGCTCCATGCTGGGAATAAGTCTTGAGGTATGAGGCTATGACTTCCCAGGGCAGAAAAGTTTACACATCAGAGCTGAAGCACCACCCCAAAAACATTAGCTATTACCTCAATTGTGTTATGCAGATTAGCCTTTTGACATACCCTTCTCTCTGCATATTGAGAAGGTAATTTCAGGCCTCCTATCTAGCCCAGTTGATAGTACTCACATATTTCCTGCCATTCTCACAGTCACTGATCCTCAAACCACTCCCTTCTTCATGAATTAATAAAATCTGGGTTGGGGCCTGGGTCGGGTCCTGGGTCGAGGCCTTTGTCCCAGTGAATTTTCATCCTGGCCAGCCTTAGGACCGCTTGGCTCCCCATAACTGTGACTATTTCTTCATGTCTTTATTCTTGCTGCGGTTTGCACTGGAAATGGTAGATTGGAATTAACTTATTGAAACTTTCTGTGGGATTACAAATATAAACTTCCTGGATGAGATGAGGACCTGGATGGGCTCTCTACAGGAACTTCCATCTTTTTGGGAAAAACTAACAAATGGGTAGACAGTGAAGGCACGCACTACCTTTAGCAGGAGCCCATAATAGTAAAGAAAATGAATGTTTATTGCAGAAATATCCATCAGATCCCTGGCACTATGTTAGGTAAGCAATGTTGAAAACCATATCCTTTCTCCCCAGGAGCTGTCAGGTAGAAAAGACAATCTTATAAATTAACAATTGGAAGTTAGATAGGTAATAATTTTGAAGCTCAAAGAAATGAAGACAGACTCAAATGAAAGAGAGTTAATTTACCTTTATTGCTCTTCTACTCTATGTCAAACTACTAGGGCAGCCTCTCAAAGCAGTCCTGTGAAATGAGTATTATTATCTCTAGTTTTGAGATGTGTGACCAGAGACTAAGAAAAATTAAGTTACTCGGCATGCTGGTGAGCACAGATAGCATTCAAATTTGGACTGAAAGGAACCTGTGAGTGGGTTGAGCCCACGGGCCAGTGGTTCTTGAGCATGGTTCCTCAGCCCAGAGCATCAGCATCAGCGGGGAAGGGTTAGAATCACAGCATCAGAGGCACCCCTCAGGTCTCTGAGTGGGGCCCAGAAGCCTGTCTTTGATGCCCTCCAATCAATGCAGATGCATCTAGAACGTAAGTTCCACGACACCACACCATGACACCATGTTTTTCCTTCTCTTTCTGCTGCCCTTCAACAACTAATGACTTATTGCACTCAACATTATTGTCAGAAGGTGTGTCCTAAAAAACATAACTCAAATGTATTCTTGGTAGCAGAGTAGCCCTTGATCATGGATAAATACCATGTTGTCTTTGTCTGTTCATCTATTGACAGACATGTAGATCAATTCCCTGATTTAGGTATTATGAGGTTATCACATGATTTCTCCTATACATGAAACACAAAGTGTAATAAACTGAAGATTAAAATAAAAGATAGCTAATGAGAAATAAGGAGATAGATCTTTTCCAAATGGTGAGAGGACCAAAAGCTGGAGAGAGAAGGGAAGGTGGGGCAGAAACGTAAAAAAAATTAAAATGCGTTGTGTGCATGCACCAGCTCCCCATGATGAATGGAGTCACTGTTTCAAACATGTACAGTAAGTTAAAAAAGTTTTAAATTAGTGAATGCCTATTATGAATCAAGCATTCAGCTTGTTGTTTTTTGTATTTTAACTGTTTGGTTCTGTTTTTTAATTCTTATAAAACCTACTAAGCCAGATACTCTGCTTAATTTTTAAAGTTGATAAAATTGAAGATGAGACTAAATAACAAGAGGGTATTTGTTTTCATCCCTCTTGCCCAGTGGAAAATGTTTTCCAGCAGGAGAATTTTTAGCTGTCTGCATCATCCTTCTGTCACTGGCGCATAGGCATGGTGCAGAAGGTGTTACATGCTCAGTTAGTACAAGTGCATGAATAGATGAATGGGTAATGAACTGGTCCAATGGAAAAGGCAGGTTTTAAACTATGTGTTAGACATCAAAAAAGGCCAAATTCAGTCATCTCTCATTGACTTATTTTTATAATTTGTCCTTCACCTTAAATCAGAGCTATCAGAGTATTGTCCCCCACGCTTTCATCCAAGTACAGATCCTGAGGATCTGGTGTCCACTGACATTGTACCTTTGTATTTGTCACCTCCTATTTAATCGTGTGTGTGTGTGTGTGTGTGTGTATGGTGAATGCACAAATGCATGTGTGGTGCTGGGAACTGAACCTACGATAGACAAGCACTCTACCCCTAAGCTACACTAGCAGCCTTCTTATTTCATCTGTGTTTTTCATCAAAGGCCATTTATTCATTGCAGGAAATTCAAAAGATACAAATTAACAAAATGGAAGTACAAGCAGCATCACACGCCCAGTCAGTGGTGGAGAAGAAGGGCATCCAGCCCTTAACCGCCGCACCGCAGCTCCTCTGCTTTTGCACTCTTCTTCTGGCATTGGACTTCCCCCAGTGAGCCAGTCAAGCACAGCTGACAGTTTAATTCATAATTTATCCAAAAATGGCAAAACCTTGCGAGAACAAGTGTCTCGTCCACTTCAGGCTCATTCCTATTCCAAGACAACATCCTGGCTTTCATTTCAAAGAATCATGCTGGCCGAGCGGGCACACAGCTCCAAAGCTGTAATTCCCAGCCAGCCTCACCTCCTCTTCAGAGGTCACTCGAAATTGCAGGCTGTGTTGGCTCACTTCTGAGACTCTAAATTATATTACCATTTTCTATAAAAATATTGAGACGTGCACAGACACTGAACCAAAAGAGGCTGTTATATTCCATTTTCTAAAATTGCAGTAAAGAGAGAGCTTTCTGCCTCTGGATGCCATGCTGTCTACTTTTTTCTTTTCCTTTTTTTAGTGTCATTTCAGCTCAGAGAAACTGGTTATCCTTCACAATAGATTTCCTCTGGTGGTAAAATACTTTGCTCACCAGGTATTGATGAGTTGGTTGTTATACTCATTACAGAAATAAAGAAAGAGCCTGCTCAGGAATAATGCATAATATTTTGAGTGATTTGGAAACAGAATTTTGAATGCTTGTGTCAGGGTGTGAGTTCTGGAAAGAGCAATAATATGTTTTTACTCTGGATCATAAGATTCATCTTATAGAATTTGAATATTTCATTATATACAAACATATAATACACATAATGGGACATTGCTCATAGAAAGTAATATTTTATTTATACACAGATTATAAAATTATTTTGTATGCATCTACATCTTCTTTATATTTAATTTTTTATCTATCTTGGTGTGGAGACACACACACAAGCAGAGAGAGAGGAAGAGACAGAAAGTTTCATAAGCATTTCATTTTACATACAGAAGTGAAGCAGGCTTTTTTCATTTGGTTCATGTTTCAATCCACTCAGTACACATTTTGAAGTAATTTGTAAAGCTGAACAAAAGATCTAAAATTCCCCTCTACCCTTGCCCAGCAGCTGAGATCTGCTACACTCTGGTTTCCCCTAACTTTCCCGGGAATCCTACCTTCTTGGTCCACACTGCCCCACACTTACACACAGCCGGTGTCCCACGCCAAAAGCCTCGATAGTCAAATACGTATGAGAAAGACAGAACTGAACAGATCTTTTAACTGTAGAACTTCTCAAAATCTCTGCTCTGCACATTTGTGTTGTAAATAAGTTTGGGGCTCAAGGTGCCACGTGTGCCAGACTGGTTTGATAGTTGAACTCTCTGCTCCTGTGCCCCTCTGTCCCCTTAGGCCAACACTGCCAGACCCACTCCTAATCGTAGTGAGGTCACTCTTCCCTTGAACTTTCCTCTACTGCTCTTGCTGGAATATGTTGCATTTCCCACCTATTTGAAACCATCTCCTGCTTTTTGGAGAAATTTTTTTTAAATGTCACATTGTGTTCATGGTAAAATAGCAGGTTGCATACTTGCTAGGTGATGAAAAGTGCACTTTAGTAGCAATTACAGATATTTTATGGAGCAGGAATCAGTTCTTATGAAAGACAAAACATCTGTCAGAGACAGAACCAAAACAGAAAGCACAAATTGGGGCTAACTGAGGAGAAACATTTTCAGTGAGTAAAAATCTCATGAAAACTTTTGATGGTCCTGATTATAGAGAAAGCAAATCATCCTGAGAAAAGAGTTTTGATCCTAAGCTCCGGTGTCTTAGTCTTTGAGGTTCTATGACAAAACGCTGTCGGACAGCTTTGGAATACAAGGCCAGGATCAAGACTCTGGCAGGCGTAAATGAATCTGAAAAGCTCACGGAATGCTGGAAAATACAAAAACTGATATAATATTTGTAGAACTGAATTGCATATCAGGCCAAGCAATTCCATTTATAGGGAACGTGTGAGTAGAATAAATAGACCTGCGTACTGAGAAGAACAGTCAGTGCTGGGCATTATACTGTAAAGCTGAGGACTGAAAAATAGGACTGTATTCAGATTCTAAAATATGATGGTGGCTGACATTTTATTGAATACTGCACTTTTCACATAGTTTTAGGGCTTAGTATTAGTTAAACGTTTTCTAAAAGTTAAACACTCACAGACAATGCCATTTTAGCTATGATAAACATACTGAGTAGAGTAGAAGGAAAAATTAATAGCAGTTGTCTCTAGATTGTGTGATTATGGACGATGATTGTAATCTTTTGGTCAGTGTCTTGCATGCAAAATTTCTCCATGAACAAAGATTTACTTTCTATTAAAAATATCATTAGGAACATTGGCTCTGCTTCTAACTCTGTCTTTCTTTGCATTTGAAGTCATTTAATCTCTCTTATACTCAAGGAATGCTATACTTAGTCACTGACAGATTCCAATACCATGCTTCCAGAGTTCACATTCCAGGGTGCCCGCCTAATTGTGTAATTTTGAAGTCATGTACCCTCTTTGCACTCCAGTTTCCATGAGTAAAGAAGACTAATAATAGTACTCAATGCTTCAAGGAATTAAGGGAATTAAATAAAGTAACGCAAACTTCGTATAGGGTACAACGGGGGCTTAAGAGTAAATCCTCAGTATTTAATATAAATAACTTTGAAACAAGGAAATCTACCTCAATATGGAGAGGTGAAAATAAAGTCAGTTGATGTGTTGCCAGTGTCTCTGGGGGACCAGGCATACGGGAGGAAATACCAGCTCCCTTTCTCCTTCCACTGTGAGGGGCAGCTCTACCCCCACCAAAGCAGGGTGGTGACCAGGGCAGGGCGTGCTGCCCCACAGCGATCTTTATATCCTGATGGAGGCAGACT
>RJWT010002737.1:0-39379 GCA_004365215.1 Cuniculus paca | reverse complement strand
TAATATCAAAATAATTTCACATTGTGGCAAGCTTTTTAAGAAAGTAAGATATGATTTCATTTCAAAGTAAGATTCATGATTGAATGAGAGTCCTGGCTTTTCTGATGAGGCAACATTGGAGGTGAGACCAGAAATGAAAAATAAAGAAATAACAAGAGCTAAGCTCCCACAGCAGGACTAAAGGCCAGCCTAGCCGAAGCCTGGGCAGGAGAGCTGCATGGTAGGAGGTCAGACACAGCCAAGGCCCTGCAGCCTTATGCTAAGAGCTCATGAATCTGAGAAATCTGCTAACTCTGTGACCTGGGGCAAGTGGGCATAACCATGTGCTTCACATTCCTTATATTAAAACAAAATAAAACAATAATGAGAGCACTTACTTGATAGGATTGTTGGCATGATTACAAATTCATTTAAAAAAACTCAGAATGGTTAGCATAGTTTGATTAATGTCTTTGTTGTCTGACTTACATTTTTAGTGATCTCTGGCTGCCTTTTACATAATGCATTTTAAGGAAGTAGGAGCAGAGCAGTGATCTCATTTATGTGATTATTTAAAAACCATCCAGCTGAGCAGATAAGGAGGCTCAGACTATAGACAATAGTAGTGTGGAAAATTAGCAAAGTGGACAGATTCAGAACATACATTGGAGATAATCAAGAGATGGGATTTCTGATGGACTGATTGGATAGCGGGCATGAAGGGGGGAAAAGGTATAAAATATGAGTCCTGGGATTTGTGTTTGAATATCTAACTGGATGATGCTACTGGTAACCGATACGGAAAAGACTGAAAGGATGAGGTTTGGTTGGGGACCCAAAAGAAGAGTTGTATTTTGACCATGCTAAGTTTCAGATACATATTAGCTTTCCAGGTGACTACCAGGTAGGCAGATGAGCCAGATACTTACATTACTGCAAATATATAGCCACATGTATAAATTACTGGCAAATCATGGTATTAGTGAGGACACCCGGAGAGAAATCACAGAGTAGAAGAAACAGGGACTGAGCTCTGAGCACAACAGTATTTAAAGTGACCAAAAATCTGTAGGAGACTAATAGTAAGACAGGAAGTTCTCTAGGCCACTGTGGTGTCTTAGCATATAAAAGAACAAATTATTCAAGTAATTAGGCAGTGGTAACCTTTGTGTAATGTCACCGGTAGGAAGAACCAGATATAGACAGAGAAGTAACAGATCCAGTGACTTCTTCAGGAAGTTACCATGAAGTTACAGCATGTGAATGAAAGAAACAGATGAAGTGGAGAGGACAACCATGGGTCTTTCTTTCAAGAAGTTGTGTCCTGAAGAGGGATAAACATGTAGCAGTAACCGGAGGGATATTATGCGATTGAGTGAGATTGGTTTTTAGGATAGAAGTTACTAGAAAATGTAAACTAAGTGGATGATTCCCTAGAAAGGGAGAGTTATGAGTCTTGGAAAGCAATCCAGAATTAAGTGTAAGGGTTCATATTATAGAAAAACCAAAGCTACTTCAGAAGATGAAAAAAGGCAAAAGATTTGAGACACATCAAGTTATCTTTCCAGTATAAAAGCTATATAATTTATCAGAGCTCAGGCAGTGTATCAGGCAGGAGCCATTTTAGAAATTAATAATTCAGACAACTAAAATATAAATTGAAATAAAAGCAGAATGACATTAAGGAAAGAATTAGATCAAGGTAGCAAACTCACACCCTCAGATTCTAGAAATAATAGTTTTTTAAACTCATAGCTTCGGTCATTACTGTTGTATATACTTTTAAATTTTCATACTATGTGCTTTTCCTTAAAAGGGAAACAATATCTATAGCAAGTTAGATCATGCTAAACTTCAACAATAATAAAGATGTGAAAATACTTACGACTGCCAGGGAGAGAAACCAGATTTCCTACAAATGAACAGGTAACACTGGGTAAAAAGACAATACAGCAGTATTTTCAAATTGATCTCAGGAAAAATAATTTTAACTAAAATTCTATACAGAAGTGTGAAAATCAAAATAAGGCTGTCAAAAATCTATTGTAGAATTTATATACCGCACACATACCCTTGCTGAAATAATGACCAAACCACATACACTATATACTGTATTATACATAGTAGTACATCTTTAAAAATTTAGTCCAAGGAAACATAGTAGTGCAAAACAATAGTAAGCCAGTAAACTTCATTACTTACCCAGATGCTGATGGTACCTTATAGATTTAACAAGACAAAATTTAGAGATCACATGTGCACAACCGCTGACAGAGAACAGAGAGAAGTGAATTCATGGCAGGTTCTTGTTATGGCCAGAAGCTTTTGAAACAGGTAACATCGTAACCCTAGAAAAAGATAAGTTCCTGTTCAGATGGGTCAATGGTTACCACTACAAGAAAGAAACAGTATCGTAATTCTCAAACACAAGCTGGGGGCAAGAGGAAAGCCTAGGAAACTAGACTGATCCAACAAATGTTGAGATAAAGAGGGTAACAGCACAGTAAGAATAAAATACTATAAATTGGCAGGTAAGTATCAAAATATATCAGTAATCATGACAAAGGCAAATCATATAAATTACTGGTTAAAAGGTAATGCATTTTTTAAAGTTCTTTTTAAATGCAATAGATGCTTTGTACAATAAATGTAGCTAAATCAAAATATGAGAGGTTGGCAATGAAGGAATGGAACAAGATAGTCAAAGCAAGTGCTAGTGAAAAGAAGGCACATGAAAAAAATAAAGAAAAGTTCACAGTGAAGGCTAACATACTCAGTATAAAAACGAAAAGAGAAGTTTAGTATGAGTTCCCTTCTGTAATTAACAGCATCACTTTAAAAGAAGAAAGCAAACATTTGTGAAATCTAAAGTAAACAGTAAGGAATTTTAGTAGAGCAATTTTGTTCTGATGGATTCGTATATTCATTTATTTATTACCAACCACAAGAAGAGCGCTCTCTAAACTCCTTGTCTCACAACCGGCTGCACGGACCCCATCTGCTTCTGTGATTTCACACCACGCCAGCCCAGGGCCTCTGCCTGCGTGGTTGGCCTGGGAGACTTCCCTCTGCCTCACCATCCGGAGCGCCCCACTCCCTGTCCACAGCCTCTCTGTCATGTCTTAAACTGACATCCTCTTAGCAAGGTTCTTGCCCCCCTGCTCTCGGGTCTTTAGGGCAAGTCTGTCCCTTCAGGCAGCCACTTTGCCACATCCACATGGAACACCACTCTTCCCCTGCAGTGGGAGAAAGAACCCCCTGGGATGAATGAAGGAAAAGACAGGTTAATTTTCACCCCGGAGTGTTTTTAGCCCCACTGTATTAGTATTTTGATGGAGAAGTTTGAAATAAGACAGAATCCATTCAAAGATAATTTGTAAATCGTGATTTTACAAGCTGCTCAATTTTCATATGATGTGTTTTTCTAAAGATGAAAATGAATGCAGGACCAAGCCAGGAATCTGTGAAAACGGGCGTTGTGTTAACATTATTGGAAGCTATAGGTGCGAGTGTAGTGAAGGGTTCCAGTCCAGCTCCTCGGGCACTGAATGCCTTGGTAAGATGATCTATGAATTATATTTCACTTGGTAAATAAAGCATTGTGTTATGACATCATCGCGGAGTGGCTCCACATATATATTCTTGTCTGCTGCACAAATCATCCGGTCCAAGTAATCCACACACTTCTTCCCGAAGGTGCACGTCTGTTAAAATGACGTATCTGTACACGTGTATCGTGTGTGCACATCTATGTGTAATGTACATAAAAATCTTAAATCGTTTTTCCAAAATTAAAATTAATTAAACTCTATGGAAAATGGAACTTCAGGAAAACTTACATCAGGAGATGATTTAACTCCAAAAGAAAATATTTGCAATGTGATGTAAGCTCTGACGATATGAATGCAAAGTCAGTGCCCCATTTCAAAAATGTTCTGAAAGTTAATTTTTATATGATGACACAGACACGGGTTTTATAAAATATTTTCTTGTGAAAAGCTTAAACTTCAGATGTTATCTTGTATTTTCATGCTAAAGGGTACACATTATAAATGTGGCTATAGTAAAATTCAAGGGATACGAAGAGAACAGTAAGTGTGAAAAGAACATATTTCAACTGTATCAGTTTTCTCAGCATGATGTCAGCTGCCTCAATCCTAAAAGTTTTTTATTTAGTAAAATACACTTTGTTTATTGTCGTCTCTACCCCAGCCCTTTATGAATAATCTTGTGGAAAATGGAAGGCATCACCTACAAGCAAAGTCTAATTTTCTGCTGATAGGATAGTTTTACCACAATAATCTGTAAACCTTGTTAAAGGTTTCTTTTTTTTTTTTTTGCGGCACCGGGGATCAAACTCACAACCTTGCGCTTGCCAGGCAGGTGCTTAGGCCACTGAGTTAAATCCTCGGCCCTTGTCTTTTTGAGACAAGGTCTCGCTATGCCATTCAGGCTGGCCTTGAGCTCACTTTGTAGCCCAGGCTGGTCTCAAACTTGCAACGATCCTCCTGTCTCAGCCTCCCGAGTGCTGGGAGTACAGGCATGGGCCACCAGGCCCGGCTTAAAGGTTTCTGTAGTATCACTTTTTGCCAAATTGAATGAACTCTGTAGTGAAAATGTACTCGAGATTGTTTATTAGCAATAAAGCTTTGTCATTGTTAAGCCGATGACACAGTGTACACAATCCATAGGAAAGAACGTTGTACTTTGTTAAAAAACGCTTGCTGAGGAGGAAAGTGTTCATTGTCTTGTGAAAGTGTCGGTTCCCTGACTTGACTCTGGCTACTCTGTCATTCCAGACAATCGACAGGGACTCTGCTTTGCGGAGGTGCTGCAGACCATGTGTCAGATGGCGTCCAGCAGCCGCAATCTTGTCACCAAGTCAGAATGCTGCTGTGACGGCGGACGAGGCTGGGGCCACCAGTGTGAACTTTGCCCGCTCCCTGGAACTGCCCAGTACAAAAAGCTATGTCCTCATGGCCCAGGCTACACCACTGATGGGAGAGGTGAGGAGCTCGGGGACTTGGTGCACTTTATCAACACATTGAGTTTCCTTCATTCAGATTAATGTGGAGGAAGAGGGAAACAGTGATTCGATGATAATAATAACTAAAACATGTGTATCCTTACGTGTGTTACGATACATAAATAGAAGGCTTCTAGCTAACATTTTTAGAAACTTTTAGATTTAGTCTTCATATAAAATTTTAGACGTAGAATTAATTATTCCCATTTTAACCAATGAATCTGAAACACAAAGCTAAGGTAGCAGTAA
Source organism: Cuniculus paca (assembly GCA_004365215.1). Lineage (NCBI taxonomy): Eukaryota > Metazoa > Chordata > Mammalia > Rodentia > Cuniculidae > Cuniculus > Cuniculus paca. The sequence goes on along the minus strand of RJWT010002737.1, from coordinate 34,125 downwards.
GTAATGTCTGAAAACAAGACCCTTTTTTAAACCTATGAATGGAAGGAATCTATCTGATGCAAAAGCCTTGTTCATAACCTCAAAACTATACTTGCCTTATTTAAATAAGTACTGTTTATTTTATTAGGAACTCATTCCATTTGTAGTATAGCCACAAACTAGCCAGTGTTGTAATTGATTAGTGGTTTCCATTTTGTTGTATGACTAATATATGACCGTTCTAAAAAACACCATTTTCCTCCATTACTGAACAGATTCCCAATCTTTACATGACTCCCTTGCTAACAAAAGCTTTTCTTCAGAGTCTAATGTAAATGTGAGCTTCATGCCAAAACTATGAGAAGCTATCACAAATTCCAAATTAGTTGAATTTCCAAGAAGTAGCTTTCTAGATCACCAAAAAAAAAACACTATAGAGTGCAAAATGAGTCGTTCTAGAAAGAACTTTAACAGCCTTGTTTATCATTTTCGATTATTTGTCTTTCCCTTCTGTGTTGCCATTCCTTGAATAATGGAAAGGTACTCCTCAGCGACCATGAACATTTGCTAATAGGTACCTCCTTCCTTCCTCCGTTTCTCTTCCATTCTTGTCGTTGTCACTTTGCGTACATAGTGACTGCTGTCTGTGCTCTGTCTTGCCTTCCTGGCCCACAGATACTGACGAATGTAAGGTGATGCCAAACCTGTGCACCAGCGGCCAGTGCATCAATACCATGGGCTCCTTCCGATGCTTCTGCAAGGTTGGCTACACCACAGACATCAGCGGGACGTCTTGCGTAGGTGAGGCGAGGAGACTCGCGTCAAGGGCTTGTCACCCCTTGTCCTATTCGTCACTTTTGTCAGTGCAGTGTCGTTTTTAGGGAGCTACAAAATAGACATTTTATTCAAGTAATGTTACTTCTCTCAATAATGTGGTTCTCAATAACACAGTTCTTGCCTTCTAATCACGTGGATACAGAATCGTTCAGTTCATCAAAAAACGTATATTCATCAGGAAAACATAAAATTATAAAATCTACCTTCAGAACGTTGTTTTAATTTAAAATTTATAATTAGCACATGTATCATTCTTGCGTGAATGTGTGTTTGCATATTTAAAGAGAATGCCTTTTCGCTGTTTTTGCACAAAGGCTAGCAGTTCAGCATCTAAAATCTCCACTTGCAAAACAATGTTAATACAAAATTTTTTGACTGTTTTACGTTGCCTTTTCTTATTTTTGTATTGTCTCACCCACACCAACCTATGACAATTGGGAGGGGAGGACTGGTGCTTACTGAATCTTTCCAAAGTAGTTTCCTTAGTTTTCATTGAAGAAAACATCTGCCAGGTGTGGTGGTGCCCACCAGTGATCCTAGTGCACTGAGGGGCTGTGGCAAGAAAATCACAAGTTTGAGGCCAAACTGGGCAGTTCAGTGACTTAATGAGATCCTGGCTCAAAACTTAAAACATTTTAATGAGCTGGAGATGTCGCTCAGTATAAAAGCCCAGAGCTCAATCTCTAGTTCATTAACAAGAAAGAGGCTGGCGGGGGGCGGGTTCTCCATATTTCATCTGCTTGTGTGATGGCCCATTAAATTATTTTAGTAACAAGCACATCACTTTTACTTAGACCTTGATGAATGTTCCCAGTCTCCCAAACCATGCAACTTCATCTGCAAGAACACGGAAGGGAGTTACCAGTGCTCCTGCCCGCGGGGCTACGTCCTGCAGGAGGATGGGAAGACCTGCAAAGGTAAGAGGGGCGCCGCAGGCAGCCATCGCTCTGCTTTCGCGCGGCCTTGCTGTGCACCGTGTGCATCACCTTCCTTAACACGCATCTCCCCGCGACTGTTTATTCACAGAAAACTACCCGTACCACAGGACCCACTGCAGAAGGCAGACAGAAATAAAACCCAGGGGCCAGTCGTTTGCTTCTTATGTGGCAAACCATATTATTTAAAAAAAAGAAAAATGTTGTTGAGGGAGGAATTGAAATGAATCAAGATTTTGTGGTGGTGGTTGATTTTTTTGTAGTTGTTGCTTACCTAAGGTTTCATTTCTCTAAGCTATCTGTATCATACATTTACTATAGGAAAGTGAAAACGGATAGGTAAATGTGTGTGTTTTGCTTACGTAGTAATAAAATTATGGAGCTAACATACTATATCATTAAGATAGTGTCAATACTACATTACTGTATTTCATTTTATAGGAAACAAATATTAAATTAGCATTAAATTAATGGACTGAGGAAATTTATTAAAAATAGATTATTCTCAGCGAAATTCCAAGTTTTGTTTCCAAGACATATAAAAGATAAACTAACTTGATGACTAGTCCAGTACTTGATTGTCACATCTGTATGCATGTCATTCAGTTGACCAGATCCATTCTATGTGGTTTTTAGTGGACACACCGGTCGGTTCTTTTTTTCACTTAAGAAAATATCAGGTGGAAGTTATCAGTAAACCGATGATGTTTATTGTATTGAATGCAAATCTTTTTGGTTATTTCAAATATAATGAGTTTGTAAACCATTGAAATATAAGGAAATTTCCCTTCCTGGATGACGAGAATAATGTTTTATTAAGTGTTTTTTTCTCCTAAAAAATTTTGCAGTGTTTATAAAGCGAACGTACCTAATTATTTAAGCTATAAAATAACAAATCATTCATTCATGGTAGTAGATTTAATGTATTTTTTAAATTGTTCAGTCTAAACAAAAATAAAATTTTCAATTCTCTATTAGTAGAATCTAAATGTGAATACAATTTACAACCAAAATTACAGAGATTGTGTTTTATTTTTATTCCTTCTGCTATTAATGATGGTGTTTTCATTTGGATCTAGAGAACGTGACTGGAATTTTGTGCTAGGACCTTCATCAGTTTCTAGATTCTGTGTTTTGGTGTTTTTTTTTTTTCTTAAATCTCTTTTAATAGGAATAAGTGGCCACCATGTACTAAATTGCATTAAATGCAGGAGTTATAACCTTCACATATTAGCTTTGAGAAAAGTTCAAGGAACTTGCTCTGATTTGGGCATTGAATTTATTTTAAGAAAACCTGCATAATGTATTAACTTCGCTACCCTGTCGTAGTGGTGCTGCTTAAGCATGAGAAAAGAAACTGCTTGCCATGTGCACACGGGAGCCCACAAAGATTCCTCAAAAATGAAGCCAAAAGCTTTCACGAAATGTGTACACCCAGCATGGCTATGTGAGAAAGGGCGTGTAGCCAGATAACTTTACTCCGATTTCCATGGGCTTCTCTTTCATTTCAGACCTTGATGAATGCCAAACCAAGCAACACAACTGCCAGTTCCTCTGCGTCAACACTCTGGGGGGTTTTACCTGTAAATGTCCACCTGGTTTCACTCAGCATCACACTGCGTGCATTGGTAAGACATAGGGAGAGTTGGCACTTTTTACAGACTTCAGGTAGATGCACGATAGCCGTATTTTAAATGATAGCTGGCCGGGGATATAGCGCAGCAGCACAGCACCTGCCTGGCAAGCGCGAGGTCCTGAGTTCAACTTCGAGTACCGCCCTCCACCAAGAAAAAGTAAATGATAGCTAAATCATGTCTTCGTACTTCTATTTAGAACCAGTACTTTGTAGTTAATGGTCTCAAGAAGTTTCTAATACTGTAGACATTTTTTTCGCAAGAACAGTATGTAAAAGAAAAAAGCTGTGCACTGCCCACGGTGGACTGGCTCCACGCGGCGTCTCTAGAGCTCATTCTGCATGTAGCCGTGTGTTCAGATCAAATACGCTGAAAGGCCACAGTGATTTAGAACATGCTGATACGCTGCTTTGTTTTTATTCTTGCAAGGCATATGTTAAAGACTTTCAACCTGCACTATCTGATATCATGCCTGCAGATCACCCTAACATACCTTCTAGTTTCAAAATGTAGAAAGCTCTAGCTTTACTATGACAGTGAATTCTGGCTTTAACTCCTTTAAAATACTGTTCTCACGTAATGAAAACTTGGGTTTTTATACATCACTTCTTACTTCATGTAGTGAAATGTAGATCCTTTAATGATGATTGGGAAGCTTCACAGCCTCCTTCTTGGTGCTTTGCTAGACAACAACGAGTGTGGGTCTCAGCCCTCACTTTGTGGAGTGAAGGGAATCTGCCAGAACACCCCCGGGAGCTTCAGCTGTGAGTGCCAGAGGGGCTTCTCTCTTGATGCTACTGGACTGAACTGTGAAGGTGAGTTCACTTGCTCAGAAATCCCTACTCTCATAGTAGTGAACCTTTTGTAGTTTTAAATTTGGAAACCACTCAATGAGAAATTTAAATCATCCCCCAAAAGAATAAAGAGCATTTAACACAATTTAATCAATCTAAACAATTGATTTTTTTGTTCATAAAATTGCATATATCACTTTGGGAACAGAGGAAACCTTGAACGTGGTTGAACAAAAGTTCTATGACTACAAAACAACTTTTAAAATAGCCAAAACTATTTATTTATTCACTGACCCGAAAAATAATAATTGAGTTGAAAAAGCATTCTGTACCTAAAATGATATACAGTAGTGTGCAGATATGCCAGAAAATAGTCATTTGGCTTCTGTTCCATGGTCCCTAAATGTGTCAGTGGTAAATGTAAAGAGAGAATCTGTTACCATAAAGAATTAGAGAAACACACTGCGTGACTGGGGAAACTGATGCTGTTTGTATTTTCGCGGGCTGAGACTGCTGCCCCAGCACTTCCTGTCCTACAGAGGGAACTTTCTGTAAGGTCTCCCTGCAATAGGCGCTTCCTCTTATAAAAGTCCAAAGGAGCATTTTAGTGGGAACAAAGTAAGAATCTACCTCAAGTCAACAAAACATCATAGCACTCTATAATATTTACACTGTAAGTGCTAGTGTGTAAGACAAATGTGCAGATTGATATATTTATGAAATACCCATGTCTGAGATTATAAGACTACGTACAAATTGTACTGCAGTTTACTTTTATTGATTTATTTTTTTAATGAATTTTCCTAGATATATAGGATTTTGAACCCCAGAAACATATTCAAAGTATATACATGCCTTATTTTTAGCCAGAAAAGTTTATTTTAAAAATTTCAGTTTTAATAGTTTGTATTTGAAATCCCTGACACATTGGAAGTATTTTGCACTGACAGCTGCTTGCCACGTGTGAGTTCAAATCGTGACCATCCACATAAGATACCAGTTATTAATTATGCATATAAATTTGTTACACACCAGACATGCCAATTTTATTTCACTCTTTCTGAGTAAATTTCAAAGCCTCAGTTGTCATTCCAAGAAAGTATGCATATACGAACAAAGAAATTATTCCATATGTATAATAATACCACATCTTGTCTAAAAATAACATATTCAAATACTTAAAAGGCATTTGTATCTAATTAATCTTGAATGGCAATAAAAATTTTGTGTGCAAAGCCATTATACTTTTTCAGTGTCTCTGTAATGCTTGTACCTTCCTCAAAAATGGGTATTACATGTGAATCAATTTTGGATCTACTGGAAAATGTAATGAAAAAATACACACAATTTACCAAATAAGTCCTACCATATGCAGTTAATCAATCCAAAATGCACAACATTTGTGGTCGCCACGGTTGATTTGCTAAAATTAAGCTATTTTCAGAGCCCTGACGTGCCGTGGTCTGGCAGAGAGCAGAAGAATGAGGTGGTTTCTTATCTCAGAACTATTCTTTGCACCACCCCTGACTAACAAACAATGTGATTTGGGAAATAATCACAGCCTCTCTGTGCACCTCGTCTTGTTTATTTGTTCCCCCAAACTTTGGGTTTGGAGTGCCTTTAAGAACAAGAGAGGAGGGAGGACGTAATGATTCTACCTGGATTGTTTCTGCAGATGTTGATGAATGTGATGGAAACCACAGGTGCCAGCACGGCTGCCAGAACATCCTGGGCGGCTACAGGTGTGGCTGCCCGCAAGGGTACATCCAGCATTACCAGTGGAACCAGTGTGTTGGTGGGTACTCGGTGCACAGCACCTGCTTTTCTCACCACAGAGCAACTGCGTCAGATGCACACATAATCAGAGTTGAAGTTTCAAGGGAGTCTTTGACTCCAGAAATTTAAGAGCAGTGCTTAAGATTGATTCGTGGGAATTCACTCTACTAGCCTTTGTGCTTGTATGTGTTTGAAAATATCCATACTAAAGATGTCGTTTTCAGGTGCCCAAAGGTAGCTCATTTTCAATTTCTGCTAGATAAAACCTTTAAGTTTCTGAAGATAGCGTCAAAAATCATCTTCACTTGCCAGGGTCATTTGGGTTTTTTTTTAATCAGTCATTTGACAGCTTTCAATTTTGAACTTAAAAGATTCCTGGTGCATTCCCTCCATACACATGTCAGGGAATTCAGCTCAGTTTAAGGAGGACGGTTTATCCATGCCCTCCCATCACACAGGGTTAGTGAAGGACGTGAAGTACAGTATGTTAAGGTAGAAAAAAGACCTGGTCACAGCAAACACTGTTGACAACTCTGGACAGAAGTGTTCATAAAATGGAATATGTAGGCACGGCCCTCTGTTCTTGCATTGATGATAATCATGGAAATTCTTTCTAAGGAGTGGTTGATCAAAGCAAACATTATTCTGCCTGAATAGCCAGCCGACTTACTTAGCACAAGCCTCATTGCCTGGCTCCGTTTGAATGACTTCACAGGGTCCGTCTAGCGCTTTCTGACGTTGGGAGCTGGTGCTGCCGAGCGGAAGGGGAGCAGTGGCCCTGCAGGGAATGCCAGGATGCTTCCTGTCGCTTCTCTGTAGTGATTCGAATTACTCCACACGTTAGTCCAATACAGTACTGCAGAGATCCAATAAATACATTAATCTGATTTTATCCTTTGTGGTCTTCTCAAAAGAAATTCCTAATGACAGTTTATAGAGAATTGAGAAGAAAATCAAGATAAAGTTCAAAGGAGGGAAACGAGCTCTGTAAGAGTCATAGCTGTGCCATGGCCTGATGCCAGCATAAAGACAGATGCTTTGCCACACCGCGGAGATGCGCTCCTAGGACAAAAGGCAAAACCCAATTAGCAATCACAAAGTTGAGGGTAAAGCTTCAAAGAATCATTACAATGATCAATTAGGCAGTCAGTCAAAGTAATTTCATAAGTGTAACACACTGCTTTTTCTCTTCATAGAAATAAACGAAGCAAAACTTCATAAACCAAGGCAAAGTGCAGGCACACTCTTTAAAACATAGAAAATCATACTCTTTCAACTATTAAAATAATATGGAATGACTCACTGTAGTATTTACAAAATGTGAGGCCCACTACTTCATTCAGCAAATACCACAGACTCCTTGGTTAATTCTCTAGAACTTACGACAAAGAATGATTATCTGATAGTAAACAGTATGTCCGCTTAAATAGAATTCTTGTTTTTAAGGAAAATGTCAGTAGCAGTGGGAACATGCATGAAGTAACAATTCAAGTCACGTTTCCTGAAGTTTCTGTCTAGTGCAATAATAGCTACTTGTGCAGTAGTACCTGAGGAGGTACCGAAATGCCCCGACTTAAAATCAAGTCAGTGTGGGATAACCCAGGTTCCCTGTATGAGAGTCATGCGCTGGAGTCCAGCCAGAAGCCTCTGTGCCTCCCACCCAGCAGAGAGCCTGTAGTCCGAGGACTGGGGTCTCAAAGCTGAGCACAAAACTGAAAGCAAATAAGCAGGTATCCCCACTTGCCAGTGTCAGTCTATGAGCTCGCCTTTAGGAAAGGGCTGTCTCTAAGCAACATGGCCCTGGGCAGACACAGCAGGGATTTATTTCAGATTCTTCTGTGCGGGGTTGAGAGATCCAGCTGATCTCTAGTAAAATCACTGCCCTTTTCACCTGGCACCCACATATCACAGTTGGAGTTGTAACTTGAATGTATGGCAGAAATAGAGGGAAATAAAAGCAACGTCAGTAAAAGCAACAAGTTGGCAAAAGAACAAGAATTATGACCGAATACAAATCAAAAGGCTGCAGTCCTTTTTATTTGTGACTTCTGGCATGAATAGCTCCAGTCATTCCTATGATTAATGGGAGAATGTAGTTTACCCAAGACTCCTAGTAAGTGAGCAAAACTGTCAGCCAGTGCACTAGATACTTGTCATAAAGGAAATTCCAAACCTAAAACATTATTAATGTTACCACCAATTCAAGCAAGGTAAGTTCTCAGAAGTGTTAATATTGAAAAAAGCTATCAGTTCAAACTAACAGTTTAAACAGTTCCCATCCAGTTACCAGAGAGAATTCTTAACATTCTAATAGATTTATTGTACAGATACAGGTAACATCCTCACCTATTTACAACTATTACAATAATTCAGAATAACATTTGAGTTAATATTTACATGTGAAGAAAATGATAATCTTACTCTACAAAGCTTTTGATATTTGGTGCTTGGGACATCCAGTTTCCTCCATAGCCTTTCCAAGATAATTCATGCAGCTGGGCACAGTGGCACTCACCTGTAATCCCACTACTCAGGAGGCTGAGGCAGGAGGACACTGCAAATTCAAGGCCAGCCTGAACTACACAGCAAGACCCTGTGTCAAAAAAAAAAATCTTGCATAGCTTAGCAAGACTTGAGTCTCAAACAAGACCATATGTATTTATGTGTATGAAATTTTATCATGTTATACATTTATCACATAAATAAGAATATCCATGGTGCCTCCAAAAATATTAATATATCTAAAAATATTCTTGTAAATGGTAGGTCTAAATGCAGTTTATTCAATTAATTGATTTTTCCTGGCAATTTTTCTACCTAACACAAAATGGGAGTATTTTTATGATGGGATCATGTTGTTAAATTACAATCTCATTTAGATTCCCTGTGAGGGGAGAAATACTGCATACAAATGCCAGATCTGTTATAAAAGCAGATGAGTCTTTGTGGCAGAATTCCAAGCCTTGTTATGTAAAAATTAAAATAACAGTTCAATTGATAGTCCACATAGCCAAATTATTGAGAACTTTTATACTTTCACCATGCAATAAAGCTAGGAATTCTCACATACTAGGTAATCAAGCATACTTTATATTCAGTGACTGAGAGTCTTACATTTAGTGGTCTCATTTAATTCTGGAACTGCACTCATGATATAATAAAAATGCACCTAATAACATGTACCCTTCCAATAACCTCTGTCTTGTGCTTAACAAAGTTTCATTTCCTGCCCGATGAGCAGCCTTCTCCTCAAAGCCCCAGCTGCAGCTTCCATGATCTTAGTGAGCTACTGCAGCCCTGCTCTTCCGGACTATCCCTCGTGCTTCCTGAGCACCCCGGGGGCTGAAATAAATACGTGTCATCCGTTCTGTAAACAGGCGCTCTGTGCTGCATGTGTACTTGCAAGAATTGAAAGAATTCCATGGAACAGCTGTGATTTGTGCCCAGGGTGAAATTTGGATTATAATCAAGCCCAAAGGAGTCAAACCACATGCTTTATATATCAATCAGACAGGAGCAAAATTAGTCTCCAAGGCTAAAAGTACAGCCAGGCTTTGAATTTTTGATAACAGCAGCTGAAAGTATAACCCATAGTTATCCTGGTGTGAGGCTTTTAGAACACTGTGTTAATTGTTAAATTAGTAAACGCTATGGGTCAGCTAATGACTGGATGCAAGCCGATCTCAAGGCAGGGGCTGCACCAGTAGGTACTCAAGCAGATAATGCTGTCCTAAGTTGTTAGTTCCATAAATCTAAGTGTTTGTTTCCACTATTTTCATTTAAGGTTTTAATTGTCTATATGCTCCTTACCAATATATAATGGTTTGGGGAATTGCTGGGGAGATGGATACATACATAGATACATAGGCTTTTTAAAAATTGAGATACAAGTCACATACCATGAAGTTTACACTTTCAGAGTGTACAGTTAAGTGGTTTTTAGTATATACTCAGAAGGATGTGCAACCATTATCTCTAATAGTTCCAGAGCATTATCATTACCCCAAAAGAGGAACCCCATATTCTAAATCAGTTGTTCTCATTTCTTCCTCCCCCACCCCCTAGCAATTCTTAATCTCCTCTCCATGGATTTGCCAGAGATACAGGCTTTTGAAATAACTTTTTGTTTAAAGAATACAATTATTTATTAGGCAACTTGCATATGTCTGTTTGCCTTCATACTGACAAACATAGCACAAACAATATAGAAAGGCAAAGCAAGGTGTTTTCTTAAAGGCATATCATTTGCAAATCAGCCATTACGATACAAAAGAACTTTACTAAGTTTCTAAGGTTATGGTCGGCACTTGGAGAATTCATCTTTTCTTCATGCTCTCGCCCCTTCCCTGTGTAAGCGTTTCTCGCCTTGTTTTAATAGATGAGAACGAGTGCTCCAACCCAGGCGCCTGTGGCTCTGCCTCCTGCTACAACACCTTGGGGAGCTACAAGTGTGCCTGCCCCTCGGGGTTCTCCTTTGACCAGTTCTCCAGTGCCTGCCACGATGTGAACGAGTGCTCATCTTCCAAGAACCCGTGCAATTACGGCTGCTCCAACACGGAAGGGGGTTATCTCTGCGGATGTCCACCTGGCTACTACAGAGTGGGACAGGGGTAAGGTGACCCACCGCCCCCCTCTCCCATCAGCAGAGCATGCGACCTTCCTTCCCCTCAGTGGGCGCAGCCTCCTCCTGCTGCAGAGGGCCGAGAGGTGAAGTGTACAAGGGAGCACTTAGGGTCCTGGAGGCACACAGACTGGAACTGTGGTGGAGGATCACGGCCTTCGTGGTGAGACGAAGTCTTCAGCTTTAGCGCAAGTTCTGTAGAACCCTTTCCCCCTCATAGCGGCCTGAACTGATGCAGTCAGACCCAAGGCCGAAAGTAAGTGGATGTTTAAAAGCGCAGCGCATTCACTTCTCGGCTTTTTGGCTAAGATCAAGTGTAAATCTGCCCCTCACAAGTAAAATGGCCACAGATAACCAGGCTGAGAGGGAGAAGTGGAAGTGACCCGTTGCCCAGACTCTTGTACATATTCTGTCTTCTTTGCTCCTCTGTTTTAAGATGGTTGCTAGTTCGCATGGAGTGCTCGGGATGCCTGGTCTCCACAGGCTGGCTCCCCTTTGGCTAACTGCACTTTCTTGAGTCTCCTTAGCTGTGACTGACGCTGGCCCCTGCATCTGTCCATCAGCACAGCAGAGTCAGGAGCACAGAGGCTGTGCATTTAGGAGTGAGCCAAGGTCCTCTTCCTCAATGGGCGCGGCGGGTGAGAAACATGGGCCAATCAGTCCAATAGTAGTAGAGAATAGTACTTTAAAAAAAAAGGCTTGACCTAGACACAGATCATTGAGAGTCAGTTTGGAGCTCTGAATTACTATTCTAGCACAGAACTTCCTTTCCAGCAGCAAACACAGGCTTCAGGCCCAAGGGACTTCTCTTAGCATTGTCTGAAAATTCACACCTGCTTCTATCTGCTTAAGCAAACAGCCCCGAGGGCTGAGTCTAAGGAGGAGCAACATTGAGGAAGCCCAAGGCTCACCCTGAGAAGAATTCTGGTGTTTCGAAACAAAGGAAAATAATCATGATTGAGTGTTGAAGAAAAGATCTCTGAGGACAATTAAGTTTTTCGGGATGGGAGCGTAGTTTGTTTTGTTGGTTCCAGGTGTCTGAAAAGTCTTTGGTCTACCACTGGGGAACTGTGGTCCCAGCTAAAGATAATGTCTAAACTGCTCTGCTTCTTGTAAATAGCCACTGTGTCTCAGGAATGGGATTCAACAAAGGGCAGTACCTGTCGCTGGACCCTGAGGTAGACGAGGAGAACGCTCTGTCCCCAGAAGCCTGCTATGAGTGCAAAATCAATGGCTACTCCAAGAAGGACAATAGGCAGAAGAGGAGCATTCACGACCCAGAGCCCACTGCTGTGAGTAGATCTCACCACATTGTGCCACAAAATAGATCTCCGTGCAATCTTGCGTGCAGTAGTTTGTGTGGTTGCAGCCTCAGAATAGTTAAACCTATCTGACAATTTCATGGATACACTGATTAATGTACTGGCATGGTCAAGAGAAGGAAATTAAAACTAGTTGAATTGATAGCCCAGAGGTTGGGGAAAAGACTTGAAGATTCACTGTCAGGTCATTTTCTTTGGTTTATGTATATCAAAAAGTAGAAAGTGTCTTTTTAGGAAACAAGTATTTTGAAATGATTCAAACAAATGAAATTATTTGGCATTGTTTTTCAGCTCTGTTTTATACATGTATAACACTGCAGGCCAAATCTAATTTTTAGTAGATCAATTAACTAGATCTTATATTCTGTTATTTATAAGCTATTCCTACCATTTAAAAAAATGTTACCTTCAAATAACCAAGCTTCCTGTCGCTGCTGTTTTCCTGTCCATGAGCGAGCAGCATTTCAGCAGTGTGGCCAAGGGGGTGGGCAACGGCTGCCTGGTTTTAAACATCTCCTTGGCCCTTTTCAGTGGCACCTGTTCTATAGAGCAAGTTACCTCTCCCAACCTCAACTGCTTTACCTGTACATTGAGAATAAAAAGACTTCACCTTTGAAGTTTTGTAGGACCCTTGAGTCTGAACGTGGGAGATCCCTGGAACAGGTGTTCCGTCCATGTCAGTGATTAATACCCTGTATCTTGAGGTGTGGATGGTTTCCCTAAAGACCCGCACTATCATGAGTCTTCACTTGCCTCTATTCATTTAATGTTACGAGAAACTATCCCACCACAAAATCTAGTCAGCAACTAACTGGCTGCATGGATTGGCAACTTACTTCAATATTCTTGGGCTCAGAAATTTATTTTCTTTAGCCAAAAAGTCTGTGATTCCATTTAAATCAATGTTACATTTAACTTACGTAGGCTAAAGTATCAAACAAAGGTTTGAGTATGACCATTGAATTATTTATCAAGTCACCAAAACTACAAATGGAGATATTCTGCTTATATAACCTTCCCATTGAGGTCTTAGAATGTGATTCAGCCTGAACACCACTGGGTACTACTGAGCCACGTCCTCACTGAGCGGGTCCCAGTCCACACACTTAGGTTTTGGCCTGTCCCTAGCATGATTCTTGCACTTCCCGTCCTGCTGTCCAAATCAGGCTGGCTTGTGTGGGTCCTGCACCACTGGCTTGTATCAAAGCAGACTCGGGCTGCAGCCCCGAGGGTTCGGCAGTTCCCTCCGTCTGCCACAGCCCCAGCGGCTCACAATGAGCTCCTCGTCCAAGGGCCTCACAGCCTGAGCTGAGCCTTGAGCGTGAAGGTTCCTCTGGGTGGCGGTCCTGCTGCTGGACAACAGCAACGCTTCTCATTTTGACTCCAGGAAAAACAGAATTACCTTCATTTCCTAAATTGTCTTTTAAAAAAATTAATAAGCGTGCTATTCCATAAACTCATGAAAAAATTCGAAATGTGAACGCTTTTTAGAGTCCCCCTCTTGTAACTTCAATGAGTTTGTCGAGGCTGAGTGTGAAGTCATCTACTACTTGTGTAGTTGAAACTTTTCCCAAATGGCCCCTTGCTCTTTCCCCAGATGGAACAGATCAGCCTGGAGAGTGTGGACATGGACAGCCCGGTCAACATGAAGTTCAACCTCTCGGGCCTCGGCTCTGAGGAGCACATCCTGGAGCTCATGCCCGCCATAGAGCCCCTTAACAACCACGTCCGCTACGTCATCTCCCAAGGCAACGACCACGGCGTCTTCCGCATCCACCAGCAGAACGGGCTCAGCTACCTGCACACCGCCAAGAGGAAGCCCGTGCCCGGCACGTACACACTGGAAATCACCAGCGTCCCTCTGTACAGGAAGAAGGAGCTCAGGAAACTGGAGGAGAGCAATGAGGACGACTACCTCGTAGGAGAACTCGGGGAGGCTCTCAGAATGCGGCTGCAGATCCAACTTTATTGACGTGTGCGGCAGACTTGGTTCCAGGCTCGGATCCCAGCACAGCCAGCCTCCAGAAGCACCGCAAACGCCAGTGACTACCTTTAAAGAGGGAAAACAAGTGACATTTGTTTCTTTCCTCCCTGTCTCAGACTTTGGAGTATTGACCCTCGCAGGGAGGGGATAAGGTAGACTGGTATGGCCAAAGATTTGAGTACAAAGGCAACCGTGGTTACTGTATTTTTTTTTATATAACTTCATTTTAAAATGTATTAAAAAAGAAACCTAAATGTTCAAGATATCAGCATATGGCACTAAATGCACAAAAATAATGTGAGCTTTTTTTTCCTGTTAGCAGTCTGTAACACTTTGGGTATTTTGCTATAGTTGCTAATTAAAAAAAATATAGATGTTTATTTATTTTAATGCAGTAATATATGGAGAAATGAACAAACTATGTAAACAAAAAGGGAAACTCGCTTGTTTTTCTTTAGATTTATAAATTTGAGCTATTTCTTTCAGAGGTGCTTTTTTAAAAATTCAGTAGATTCAAGAGATGTTTCCTTTGGTTTTCTGCCAGTCGTCCAACTGGTACCCACCTGATTATTTTAAAGAAAGCCTCAGAGAGCTGAATGGGCAGTGTAATCAGTGATTTAAAAGACACAGATGCTGTTAGATCCTGTGCAAAGGAGATCAAAGCCAGAGCAGCTCACCATGACACTATCTCACATCACCAGCTACACCAGGCAAGGGAAGATGAAGCACAACCACTGTAGCAAAATACCTTGACTGCTCGTGAGACCGTTAGCATTGCAGGCCAGACCGTACTGTATTTCCTTCTCGTAACCTCAAGGAACCACATGTGCTACCCACAACACCTCATTCCTACCCAGGGTGCGCAGTGCACTCGTGGTCCCGTAGGCAGCTGAAGACACGCCGTTCCTCTGAGCGGGAACACCTGGCGTTCTGGAGCGTTTGGTGCTGTCTTAGATTAATGGTGCATTTATTATGTTCAAGCTATTTCAGGATTGCCATATGTGCAAACAAATCATGCAGTGCAGCCAAGGAATATATGTTGTTGTTTTTTTAAATCCATTTTTTTTTAGAATTTTCATTAATACTGTAGTTATACACCATATGCCTCATTTTATCATAGCTTATTGTGTATGAAAGATGTTTGTACAATGAATTGATGTTTAGTTTGCTTTAGTCATTTATAAAAATATTGTACCAGGAGGTGCTAATAAAAGTATGTCTCCGTGTTTCCTTACCCGAGAACCTGTCCTTTGACCGGTGACCAAACCTCATCTGTGAAATGGCCAAAGAACGTCCAGGCTCCCTGTTCTTCCTCACACCTCTGTTGACCAAAGATTAGTAACCAGTTATAGCCAACGTTTTGGGGTTTTTGACTCTTTTTGTTTGTTTCTTAATAACTAAAAGAAAAACTGTACATTTGTAATCAAGTGTTTGTGAGGAAAAACTTACAATATTTGGTTCTGTTTTTGTAGGTCTGTGTATGAAATATGACACTTTTCTTGCAATAAAGCTTATTTTGGGTTAGTTTTCTGGCTCGGAGTTTTCTGTGCTGACAACCCTTGTGGCATTCGTGGACAAGCAGGTGGCTTTGTTTATAGGGACCTGTGTTAAAGGGACAGCCAGCCAAGCATATTATCAGGATAGTAACATTGAATATGTAAAAGTAAACAGGAGTTCCACTGACATCTACAGTTGAAGATTACATTCAAGTAGAATGAGGTAATCAACGCAGTGAAGTGCTCACGTCCACACAGAGTGTAAGCCTCTTTGTACCCATCGTCCTGGTGACCCCAGAGTTTCTGCGCTGCTTCTACAGGTAGATTTTGAGCGCAGTCCTGTTAAAGTACCTTGAAGCTTCCTTAAAGAAGCAAAGCATCCTTTTAGAGAGTCTTCTTTAAGGTAGAAATATTCCTGACACTGAATTTTTAAGCAAAAGTAATAGCAACCATCCCCCTGGCCAAATGGCCTCTTTACCAAAATTAATCAAAATTTACCTCTTGCAGTGCTAGACTTTGTTCAGTGGAGAAAGTGGTAAAGATTAACAAGTGATTTAACATGTGCTCTCTTTTGATACTTTGCTGAAAATGAACACAAAAATGTTTCCAGGTCTCACAAGTTAATTCAATATATGGTTTGAGAATTTGTGTGCTTAATGTGTTCATGCAAGGAATAAGAAAACAAGGAAATATTATGACTGATATTAATGCTGTTCTTTGCCAATCAGAAATTAGCTACATGGAATAAGAAAAGTATTTGCCTCAGGGTAAACTTAGCATGCACATTCAGTTTCATCTGGCATCTATTATTGGTACAGCATGAATATTGTAATACGAAATTACCTGGAACCAAATTTGATTCCAACTTTGAATATTGAACAACGCCCTTTAGAATTTAGCTTTAAATTTTTCATGAAGTTTGAAGACCAGTGCCACTAGGTGCTTTACACAGAAGATAAAAAGCTATCAGACTGTTAGATTGTGCTAGAAGGAAATGACCACTTCAAGAGGTTTTTGGTGGATTCCTGCACACCTGTGTTTATCATGGCACCAGTTGTCGAGGCAGGGACTCAGCATAGGGGCTCAATAGATAAATAGATGAACTGATAAAGAAAATGTGGTATACATACACAATGGAGTATTTCTTGGCTATAAAGAATAAAATTCATTTGTGCATAATGATTATATTAAAGCAAAATAAGATTCAGACAAGTATCACATGTATTCTTACATGGAGAATCAAAAATACCTGAAGGGGGATTATTGGGGAAGAGGAAGAGGATGACTGTGGGCAAAAGAGGATAATAGGGAAGGTCAGTAAATCAAATCATCAGATATGTATGGATGAAACTGTCAAAAACCCATTATGTTGTTCAACTCACTTGTGCTAATGCTTATAATTTTTAAAAGTTTTCAAACAACAAGTGGTCTGAGGTGGTCTCTGGCACTTCCAGTTCCACAGGGAAGAGCAGGGGGACTGAACCATTCCGGTTCAAGGTCCCTGGAACCCCATGGAGGTGTTGGCATGTCCCTTTGTTCTGTTTGTCTAAAGAAATGTTCATTCTTTTTGGTTTGTTTGGGGCCCCTAAAGGAACTTCGTAAGTGCAGAGATGACCTGTGCACATTTTAAAGTTGACATTAAAATGTTTTGAGTTTAAATATTCACAGTTTAAATTATATTCAGTGCACTGTTAATATTGACATTTAAAAATAAACATTATATCACATCGTAAGTGGTCAGTGGAGGGGGCAGAAAGAGTCGATTGAAATAAAGGACTCTCCAAGAGGGCTCTATGGTAGCTGAATTTCAGCTCTCTCATTGTGAGCACTGACAACCATGATTTATGTCTCTGATAACTCCCTGCTAATGACATTTTCTATACTGTGTTGTCATTCCCATTAACTTCACATTTGTCTCGGAAATTACTTTGGCTAAGTTATAGAAAACCTGCAAAAGAGTAAACTGTAATGTAAGCCCAGACATATAAATCAAATCCAAGTGACAACATGCAGTAGTAATCGTGATCTTCCCTTTAGATTTCGAGCCTTTAAAATTTTCATCCTGTTTAATAACTTCTCATTTTGCTGCTGACTGTAGGAGATGAAAGTTGATCGTGTTTGCATATGAACACTGAAAATAATTCAGGGTAACATATAACAATTACGCTAAATTCAGACATCTTCCCTTTTTCATTATCTGGGGATAGCAAACGAGATCACTCCTAATCTTTCCTTTCTAAATAAGGTTTTATTTTGCAGTAATTGCTGTCTTGTTTCATAGAATACATGCTTGCGATTGAGGGTGAAGAATATGACCGAAAATTGCAGAGCATCAGTTTGAGTCCTTCAAAGCTAGACGATGAACTAACGCACATATTAAATCTAAGCATGTGAAACTCAATATTTGACTATAGTTGACCTGTAAAATGGCAGTTTCATACGGTTCAAGAACTTAATAGTTCAAAACTATTCATGCTTCTCAAGAATAGGCTGGAAATCTAGAAAGTCTCTCCCCTCTTCAAAAGACGATAGTATTACCTCATTTACTCAACCGCTTTCTTTCATGCTCCCTGTCATTGGAATGAGTCTAAGTCATACATCTTTAGGACCTTCATAGGATCACTGGAACCTATTTAAAAATACATCCACTGGGAAAAATTAGAATATAGCACAATGTTTTTTTAAAAAGTAAAAAAAAATTTCAGGAACCTTTTATATCGAAAGAGAGACAGGAAAGATGGGAAACTACAGCCCGCCCATAGACAGCTCTACCGTACTCGCGTCTCAGCCCACCCTGCCACTGACATGTACTGATTTTGTTTTGAAAGATACTTGCTTTCCTCAGTCACACAAATCCATGGTTTCCTTGCTTAATAAGAAGCATCCATTTCTGATCCTGATTGTCCTTGGAAATCCTTTCCATATACAAAGCAGCGCAGACCTAAAATACAACGTCGTGATGTTCATCAGTTCAACCATTGCAGCAGTAGGGCCTTGTCTTGAAAAGAAACAGACTTCTGAGTCAGGCAGACCTGAACTTCGATTCCATCACCTTGGACAAATTACACAACCACTCTGAGCCTCGGTTTCTGTCCCAGGATGACCTTTCCTTGCAGTGTGGTGAGATGGACAGTAAGTCCTTGGTAAGTGTCAGCAGCTTTTCCTCCTCTCCTGCTGGTACTATAAGCACCTGGAGGAAGATGAACCCACATCTGTACTTGAGTTCCTTCCAGACATAACTCGAAAACTGCTCGCCCACTGAATTCAGGACCACATCCAGGTAAACAGCATCTAGGACAAGTCTCCTGAGTGATACGCACCTCTAGAGCCTTGAGAAATCCTGATATCATCTCCTCTCCAGCATTTATTATCTCCACACTGTCCCTCATTTACTGGAATTGTGGGCGACAGCCCTAGAGGACCAAGCCACCCACCCAGCCAGGGCCTTTACATGTACAGAGCCCCCAGGAAGCTGAACGAGATGGAGAACAGGGACATCCAGTAATCCCCACAAGGATGCCTTGGTGTAACAGGAAGTTAGAGCTGGAAAGGCCTTTAGAAACATACTGGCATTTGTTGGTGGGGAAACTGAGGCTCACATTTGTAACACAGCTCAGAGCAGTGCTGGTTTCTAAGCAAGTGAGACCAGAGCTCTGTCTGGCTGTGGTCCAGTGCTGTTCATATTTCCACTGCATGGTAAGCCTGTTTGGATCTCGCTTAAACCCTAAGGATATAGGCCAGTTCCCATGGTTTTGGCTCCTACTGAATCCAAAAATGTTTTCCAAGTACGATTTAAGCACTGTTTTTTGTTTTGTCTACCCCACCCTCTGTGTAACTGCTCCCAGCATCTCATAAACCAGAGATTTGTGTATGCACTGAAATGTCAAGATATTGGCTGCTGCAGAGAAGACCCCACCCAAGCCCTGTACTTCTTTGAATACATACTGAGGTCCTGGTTTTTGAAGGGTTAAATATTTTATTTAAACCAGACCATCAAGACTTGAAAATCACATACACATTTGTTTTACTAAGAATGCTCAAGGAAAGTACACTAGTTGCCTGTGTTGCTTGATTATCTTTTTTTTTCCCTTTTCCTGTGAGCCTAAAAAAGATATTACTAGATTAAATTGGCTTTCTTTCGAAATAGTCAACAACCTACAGCTATCATTAGTCACCCCCACTAGAGCTGCAGATTAAATATCAGGATGTAGCATAGACATTTTCCAAAGGAAAACAGGAGAGCACTTTACATGATTTTCAGAGCAAACTGCAGGGAAAGTTAACAGCATCAGCCTTCCCCACACAACTGGCTTCAGGTGCAAACAGCCGATTCCAGCAATTGTGTCAGAAAAGCAGCCTCTTGGCCAGCAGAGCTGACTGGTTTTCCACCCCAGGCGTCCCCCTGCCTTCTGCTTTACCTGATCCTGGCTTCTCTGCACTGAGGGAAACTGCAGAGGCACATTCAGAGTGTCAGGCCTGACCATGAGTGATCATCAGACCTGAATCAAGGTCCTAAGACCTATGGCCATGGACTGGCACCTGGGAACCCAACCTGCAACAAATGTGTGTCTTAGCCACTCTGGTATACTTCACAGAACCACACCTGAAAATGATGAATGAATGAATGAACAAATGAATGGAGAAGATTCTAACTGAAGACTCATGGATACCACAGGAAGTTAGACGTCATCCAAGGAATGAGTGGTTTCATGGTGAGAATTATACTGGAAACCCTCTGAACGTGGTTCTGGGAATTCTTTCTCCAGACTCTTCCCTTCATGTGCTCTGTAATAACAGTCAAGTTATCCTCAGCTTTCTAAGTCTCAGTGTGGGCCACATCTACTTGTAGCGTGGGGGTACTGGTTTTGTATTGTCCCTTCTTTTAGGAGGGCTATCCTGTTGTTTGCTGCTCACCTGCACCTCTCTAGGAGCACTGGATGTCTCAGCCAAGATGAGAACAATTTGAAAAGGTAACTAGGGCCAAATGACTGCAGTTTTTATTTGTGCCATGAGGTACCCCTGGACCAAACTGTGCTAAGTTTACCACTGCTGTAATATTGTAGGTAGAGAAAGAGGTGAATAATCTCTCCTCCAAGAGAGACATCACACAGTTCTTATTTTTTAAACAAGTTGATTAAGTGACTCTTAGTTGGAATCTATTAACCAAACGTAAAATGATTTTCTCTCTGAAATTTTACAAATATTTTGGAGAAATAACAGAACTGCAAAAGGTTAAATGATTCTGTGTACTCAAGGGCTACAGAGTATAATTCAGACAAATGGTCCAGGTTCCTGGAAAAGGGAGTGGTCCGTAAAGTGCAGAGCTACTAGACATGGTCTCCCTGAAATGGGAATGGAGCTGGACCTTGGAGAAAGAAGCAGAGTTTGACTAATAGGAAGAAATCTACTGGAAAATTACAGCATGAGTAAATGTCAGAACTCATGGTGTGATGGCATATTGGAACACAAAGAAGAAATAAGCCAAGGCTACTTAAATAATAGTGCTGTGAAGAACAAAGATAAGATTACATCTCACCACAGATAATGAGCATTTGAGGTGAGAGATGTGCTAATTGACCAAAATTGATCATAATACATTGTATACATGCACTCCATAAATATGCACAATTGTTATATGTCAATTAATTTTTTTAATTGTTAAAAATAAAAGATACTCATGAATAGTAACTTTTTAGAGAAGATAACATTATTAGGTAAGTTGGGGCCCACATATGAGGAGGCCACGCGGAGACATTGGGACTTTAGTCCATAGCTAATGAGGGATCATTGCTGTAGGTTGGAGTTCATTAAGAAAAGGACCTTGGACCAAGCCCTGAGAAGTTCCTACATGTAGAATTAGAGAAGGCCGAACTATCAGAACATTTTAGACAGAGAAAATGGAGAAGTACAAGTAAAATGAGGGGCAAAGAATGCCTAAGAGAGTATCATGGGAATTGTTTTCTAGTAAATCAAATCTTCTTTCCCACCCCATACCTGCTCCAACTTCCTTTTTAACTTGTGTTGCAAACAATGACAGGAAACAAACAAACAAACAAACAAAACCTGACCCATGTGATCCTTGCCCATAGTCTGGCCAAAGACGTAGCCTGGCAGAGTGGGAAATGATAGCTTTTGAAAAAATAGGTTGGAATCCTAGCTGGCTCTCCTGATTATGCTGTATGATGTTATGTAAGCTGTGTTCAGCTTTCTAAGTCTCCGTTTAGGGTACATCTTTTTGTTTGTTTGTTTTGTTTTTTACCCCCAGTATCATTTTCTCAGTTCTGTTTCTAACACACCGATTTTGCTCTGGATAACTACTAACCACCATTACATACAGTCATACGAGGATTTCACAGGCTTCTGTTCTCCTGAGGTGGGTTCTGTTTTTCTGAAATTTGAATTTTGAGTAGAACAATACAAGGACACATAACAGTTCCCTTTCTTCGTCCAACCAGCACCCCAAGCAAACTGTGAGTCAGTTCCTTCAATCTAGATCTCAGGACCTAACCCATTCTGTCTTCAGTTTTTCCAAACTTTCTGCGCTACCTCATATTCTTCCAATCAATTTCTTTGAATAAGTTGTTGTTTACATCCAAAGAATTCCAAAGAACCAATATTTGCACTACTCCAGGATTATTAGAAGAGTTAAGGGAGTTGCAATGCTCCAGCCACAGAGCCTACAATATATGGGCGAGCAATAGACCCACAGCTGCTTTCAGGATGGCAAGGAAAACAAAGCCTGAGATTCCCCCAATTCTCAGCCATTTCCTGTGCTCTCTGTTACCACAAATAACTAAGCCAGGATAGGTCCGCAGTTTACTAGAGTTTTGCCACTTTCCTTCATTATATTACTTGCATCCTCCCAGTCCCTAGTCTGGCAGGACAGAGTTGGGCAGAGCTGTGCTGAGCTCCGTCCCAGCCGAGGTAAACTTCAGCCTGGCCTCTTTGTTTCTGGACCACATCTGGAAGAAAGGTGGAGTGGGCTCCGCCTGGGAGCTAGTTGTTTGCGTTGCTTAAAGAACCAAGGAAAACTGCAGAGAAGAATCAATCATGAGCCCCAGGAGACAGGCTTAGCAGCCCCAAGGAGGCTCAAAACACCCCAGAGAGAGAGTTACATCAAATGCCATAACCTATGCAGCCACTTTAATTAATGAGGTTTCTTTTTATGCTCTCATACTTTGTGTTTCCTGCAAAATTTTGCTAAACTCTTCCCTGGGCTGATTGAGTGCATGCATGTGAAGCTTTGTATAGAATAAATAATGACACGAGACATTTTTGAAAGAATAAACACATTTGACCGAACCAAACCAATTCACATCTTAAAGATCCAGCTCCTTCAAAGGCCAGTTTTGTCAGTTAACTATTTCTCCAGCGACCTGGCAATTTAATTCTCCTCCTAGTCTCTTGGCCATGCTATACACAAATGGTTTTCACCATACAGGAAAAAATGCTTTTCAGTGTCTGTTTTAAATTTGTTTTTATCTACATTATGTGTCTAACATTGTCCTCATATTTATTTTACAACAGAAACAGAGAGGCAAGCTATCAACCAAAAGTTTATATAAGTTCCTTTTTGCTGTTGATAATAAAAGCAATTCTGTTTTATTGCACAGATCTTCTCTTTAAATAACAGATATCTACTGCCCACACTTCCTTCAAGTCTCTTTCCAGAGCTGATGAAGGGTGAGTCAGTGACATGTGGGTGCCCTCCAGGGTCCTCTAATAGCAGTATCTCTATATAATCTCTCTGTGGGGCCACAGAAACTATAAAGAACCCAATTTCCTGTTCCCTCTTTAAAACAGGAAATGGAAATCACACTGGAGCCAGAGAGCCAGGAGGAGGAGTTGTGTTTCCTGTTCTGTGGTCCTGGCTCCTCCCACAACTGCCACCTTACAAGCTCTCAAAAAGCATGCCTCCCAGCATAACGTGTGTGCCTCAGGCAAGACACCCCGAGCCTTCGAGGAGCAGAGCGTTCACTATCCCCGCAGAGACCATTAAGAGGAGAAAGGGTGTAAGTATGGAGCTGAACTGAATCTGGAAAATTTACAAGTTGTATAAAATAATTTTACTTTCTATTTCTCAAACCTGTATTTTTAAATTATGTCATATCTAAAATAAGATACTAAAAAATAAGATACTGATTTAAAATATTTGTTTTCCTACATTCATGTTTTATAAACCAATTTTACTTAAATTCCTTGCCTGTGTCCTATGTATGTTCTGCATTTTTAAAATCATTTAACACTGATCCCCAGACATGCTCTCCCCGCTGTTACCTCAATTGTTTGAGATGCAGCACTTTTCAAGTGACGCTATAATGCAGTCTTCCAAAAATACAAATGCTCATTTGCATAGCACTAGGATAGCTAATATCTTCATTCATCCTAGATCTTCATAAAGAAAAACACTCACAATATTGCTTTTCTGAATAATCATTAAACAGCTTCTTTGAAAGACAACCTGAGACTTGCAATTTTGTATCAGATAGCAGGAATAATTACTAAATCTGTGGTAAATTTACTTGCTTTAAAGTAAACATATATGAAGACAACCTTTATAAAAGTCAAAAGTTAGCATTGATTGAAGTCAATTTAGATAATATCTTCAAAACTGTACTTTATTTATAATGTAGTTATTTGTGGATCATCCCACAGAATATGGAATGTTTTAAAATAAACACATGAAGCAACATTTTGCAATGTATACTTGACCAAATACAGGATGTATCATAATATTTAATACATTAACCACTGAACCAAAAAATAACAATTATACTTAACGTTCACATGTGAGTCTACAAAGAACTATCAATTTCATAGTGTAAGTATTATGTTTGATGGGGTGGCAGTTTTTTTATTCATTTTTAACTCAATCTGCGAATCTTTGATGTCTTAAGATAGTATCTAATGTTAATTTCTGATTATAAAGGTGAAATATTTACTGTAAAGATTTGGAAAGTGTAAATTGTGATAGGTTAACAGCCACTCTCTCTAATATGCCCACAGCATAATCCTTAGAATTTATGAATGTTACTTTCCATGGCAAAAGGGATTTTGCAGATGTGATAAAGTTAAAGGACCTAAAAAGAGAATTATCCCACTGGACCGACGGAGCCCCGTGAGTCCTCCCAACAGGGAGCTTTCCTAGCTGTGTGTAGAGAAGGAGGGACACACAGAAGGGTGTGCAGAGAAATGCGACGTGAAAAGGCCTCGGTTCACCACTGTCTGTTGGTAACACTTCATTTTTATGAGTACATATTCATCACACACGTTGATCACATTCATCAGAAGGAATTTGCACCTGTACATGCTATATCTTAATTCCTTGCTCCCCATACCCCTCTGCTCACTTCAACCCCTCTTCCCCTTTCCATTTACAAAAGCATTGTTTAAATTTTTTCCTTCTGTTCTCTTTTTTTTTTCCTTTTCCCTTCCTTCTTTTCTTCTTCCTGCCTCCTCTGTTCCCTTTCCCAGTTGAACTTTTTCTTCCTGCTTCCCAGTATCTATCAAGTTCACCTTGGTCATTACTTATGCTTTTGGTTTCTTATACAAGAGAAACAATGTGATATTCAAACATATGTGTCTGATTTGTTTCACTTAGTATGGTCTCAAGGTGCATCCATTTAACTACAAATAATTCAAGTTTATCCTTCTTTAAGGCAGAGTTGTACTCCATTGTATATGAAAACCACATTTTCTTTATCCATTCACCCATTAATGGGCATCCATGTTGTTTCCAAGATGTGGCTATTGTGCTGCTATAAACAAAGCATATGTCACTGTGGTATGATGCTTTTCACTCTTCCAGGAAAATAACTAGAAGGGGAAAGCTGGGTCAGATAGAATCTCTGCTTGTAGCTTTTTGAAGAATCTCCATACCAATTTCCATAGTATTTGTACCAATTTACATAATTTACACTCCTACTAACAGTGGAAAGAGTTTCCTTTTTCCCTCAGCCTGGCCAGCATTGTTATTGGTTGATTTCTTGATAGCCATTCTTTCTAGAGTGAGGTAGAATCTCAGTGTTGTTTTAATTTGCATTTCTTAAATGACCAATGATGTGGAAGATTTTTTGCTATATTTATTCATCATTTGAGAAGTATCTATTCATTTCAGATACCTATTTTTGGACTGCGTCTTTAAGTTTGAGGGAATCTGATTATTTTGGGTTCTTTATATATTCTTGATATTAGTCCACTGTCTATGGAATAACTGGTAAAGTTTTTTTTACCAGTCTATGGGTTGTCTCTTCACCCTGTTTGTGGTTTCTTTTGCTGTCCTAAAGCCTTTTAATATGATGAGATCTCAGTTGTTGATTGTTTTTATTATTTCCTGTGTGACTGGGTTTTGTTCATAAAGTCATTGCCTACAATAATGGCTTTGGGATCTCCTGGGGTTTTACCTATTCTACCTTCCAGCAGATTACTTCTGTTTTTGTGTTTAGATTTTGATCCATTTTGATTTTAGTTTAGAGAATGGTGAAAGACATGGGCTTAGGCTCAATTTTTGGCATGCAGACAGGCAAGTTTCCCCAGCACCATTTATTAAAGAGACTTTCTTCTAGTGAGGATGTTTAGTCCTTTTGCCAAAAATAAGGTTGCTGAGTATGCTTGGAGTTCTTCCTGTGTCTTCTATTCTGATGAGATTGAGATCAATCAGGGTGGTATGACTGTTGTATCTTCTGTTCTGTTCCATTCATCCTCAGGTCTGGTTGTTTTGTTTTGCCAATACTTTGCAGTCCTAGGTGGGAAATTTATAGCGGTGAATTCCCACATCAGGAAAACAGAGGGAACGCAAATAAACCTAGTGTTAAACCTCAAACATCTAGAAAAAGATGAGCAACATAAACCCAAAGTGCACACAAGAAAGGAAATTATAAAGATCAAAGTGGAAAGTAATGCAATTGAGACTAAGAAAACAACACAAAGAATCAACAAAAGAAAGATTAAATAAAATTGACAAACCCTTAGCCAACCTCATCACAAAAAGGAAAGAAAAGACCCAAATCCATACAATTAGGAAGAAAAAGGACAAAATCGCAATGCATCCTGCAGAAATCCAGAAGATCATCAATACCCACTTTGAGAACCTATACTAAGATGGAAAACCCAGAAGAAATGGACAGATTCCTAGATACTTATGAATTACCAAAGCTGAATCAAGAAAATATAAAAATTCTAAATAACCAAATATTATTCAATGAAATGGAAGAAGTAATTTAAAAACTACCAAAAAATAAAACCCCAGGTCTGATGAATTCATTGTTGAATTCTACAGAAACTTTAGAAAAGATCTAATTCCACTACTCCTCAACCTCTGTAATGAAATGGAAAGGGAAGCAGTATTTTCAAACTCATTCCTAGACACAAGCATTACCTTGATACTAAAACCAGAGAAGGATCCAACCAAAAAAGACAACTAGAGCTGGGCCTGGTGGCGCATGCCTGAAATCTCAGCACTCAGGAGGCTGAGACAGGCGAATCGTTGTGAGTTCAAGACAAGCCTGGCTACAAAGTGAGCTCAGGGCCAATCTGAACATCATAGTGAGACCCTGTCTCAAAAAGACAAGGTCTGGGTATTTAACTGAGTGGCCTAAGCGCCTGTCTGGCAAGTGTAAGGTCATGAGTTCAATCTCCGGTGCTGCAAAAAAAATAAAGTAAAATAAAAGATAACTACAGGCCAATTTGCTTAATGAACATAGATGCAAAAATCCTCAATAAGATACTGGCAAACAGAGCACAGCAAATCATCAAGAAGTTAAATTATCATTATGTACAGATTACATGATACTCTACTTAGAAAACCCTAAAACTCCACCAAAAGATTCCTAGAATTAATAATGAAATTTGGCAGCAAAGTAGGATACAAAGTCAACACTCAAAAGTCTATAGCATTCCTGTGCACAAAAAACTCACTGAGATAGAAATTAGTGAAACAAAGTGAAAGACCTATACATTGAAAAGAACAATACTGTGAAAAAGGAAATCAAAGAAGATATTAGAAAATGGAAAAAATATCGCCCATTCTTGGATAGGCAGAATGAATGTAATCAAAATGACTGTTTTACAGATTTAATACAGTCCCAGCCAGAATACCAATACCTCACAGAGCTAGAGAAAACAATCTTAAAATTTGTACAGAACCAGAAGAGACCTACAATAACAAAAGCAATTCCAGGCAACAAAGGCAGGGCAGGGGGCCTCACAATCCCTGATTTAAAATTATACTACAGAGGGCCGGGGATCTAGCTCAGCGGCCTAAGCGCCTGCCTAGCAGGTGCAAGGTTGTGAGTTCAATCCCCGGTGCCGCAAAAAAAATAAATAAATAAAATTATACTACAGAAACACTGTGATTTAAAAAAAAAAAGTTTTCAAGGTGGAAAAAGGACTCTCCATTAGTTTCCCAGAGCTGTTATAACAAAGCATCACAAATTAAGGGGCTTAAAATAATGAAAGCTTATTGTTTCACATGAAGATCAAGATGTTGAAGGGGCTGTGCTCTTACTGAGCTATGCAGGAATGTGAGAGAAGCTCCTCTGCCTCTTCAGACTCTGGTGCTTGTCAGAGAGACTGCATTCCTTGGCTTACTACCACAGCCCTGCAGTCCCTGACTCCGTGGCCCTACAGCACCCTTGTGCATCTGTCTCTGGGTGTCTTCTCATTAGGACGCCAGCCATGTTGGATTAAGGGCCCACTCTACTCCAGTATGACTTCCACTTAATTTGCATCTTAATTACTTTCACAAAAACTCTATTTCCAAATAAGGTCACTTTCACAGGCATCAGCCTTTAGAATTTGGACATATGTTTTGGAATATAAATTTGTCAAAACTCAGTACAAGTACACTTAAGATTTACACATTTCTCTGTACATAAATCTTACATTTAAATGAATCATACATAAATGTGGAGGTGTTTAGGAGGAAATGTACTGAACAGTACAATTTACTTTGAGATGCATTCAAAAAAGTTAAAAAGGTCCTAGGCCTTTTCCCCCACTAACCTTGGAAGTCATGTGGTATCACTCATGCTGCAGTCTATGGTGGCTGTCACCAAGTTCTAGCCAGGGAGAGAACATAGACTACATCTCCTAACAAGACTGTCACAGAAGTTTTAAGCATGTTTTAAAACCACCACAATGTGTAATAAATCCAAGTCAATGCAGTATCTTCAGTTGCAACACAGAAAATAGAAAACCAAAAACTGTGGGTTTGAGTTCTGTCAATATTGGGTACAGTAAAAAACACAGGCTTGGAAGTGACTAAGCTCTGTTACCTCTCAGCTATGCAGATTTGGACCAGTCACAGAGTCTCCGCAAGCCTAACTTTCTTCATCCATCTGCCCTTCCACTCATCCATTCATTCATGCAGCCTTGTCCATTGTTTTAAGTGGACATTTGAAGGAGTGGAGGGTGACTGCTCAGCATCTGAATTCTTTTCTTGCTTAGCATTTCTCCATCATATATGTCTGGAAACAGAATGTATCACCCTTCACTGAAAGGGCCTGTTGTTCATACACAGACCATAAGCTCAATCAATCAGCTGCATCGGCCAGACAGTAGAAAACTCATTCTGCTATAGCTACAAAACTGGTCCCCAGAGCACCAGTGTCCCTTGTGCAAGCTACAGACTCCTGATTGTGATGATGCAGGAGGCAGGCAGGGGTGAGGGGTGACTGGATAGGTCTCAATGGTTCTGTGGCACGATTTGGGCTGGAATTCTTATTTCCTAGCCTCCCTTTCTTCCTCATTATTTTCCGAGCCTGGTCTCCATCCTCTTTACTAACTGAAAACTATTCTATATCCCTTCAGTTAAGTTTTTATTAATATAAGAGGGTTTTATGGGTGAACAGAGATGGATAAATTGATAGAAGTGTGATAAATCAAACAGGGTAAATTCTAATGAGAGAAGTTAGTGTTTAAGTGCTCAGTAAAATGTTATTTTAAGTTTTCTGTGTGCTTTAAATTTCTCATAAGAAAATGTTGAGATCCTCCATAATGCAAATCATGCAGATAAATCCATAATTACTAGTGTGACTTATCTCACATCTTTTTTTCCTATGACATGGCTCATAAAATTAATATAGTATTTTTGTACTTAAAAATGACATATTAAACATTGTCTACCCTGTAAACACCATTGCTAGTCTTCTGGAGATCTTAGAAGGAAACAGTGGGCATTTTCTAAGCCATTGCTCCTATTTATAAAAACCAAATCACCCTGATTCCTCCCACACTCTAATCTAATGTACATCAAATCTTGTAGGCACAGCTTTCACTATGCAGGACCATGTGACCACTACTCACCCCTTCCTCTGTTCTGAAATAAACCCACTGTGTTTTACCTCTTGCCCATTAGTTTTCAAGCTTATTAAACATTGGTTGTATAGGTTTTCTCATCTCTCCAGGAGCTCTCTGCATAGCAACTCCAAACAGCAAAGCTGTTTTCTAAAAATTCCTTTTGGTGTTTATCTCTTGACCTACTCTACTCTGATCTAAATCTCACCAATATTAATATGATAATTACTAAAATAAAATGCATTTCCTGATAGTTCTAGGAAGAGCTCTTCTCAGCAGTGCCCACAGAACCAACTAATGAGGGGAGAAGAACCGAGTACCTGGGAACTTGTCTTTAGCGACACAATAGCCCTCCTTGAATTTGACTTGGTAGTTAGATGTAAGAGCCCCTTTTAAAAATCTGGTCCTCCTAGACTGTTTTCCAACTGTTAAGCACATGAGTGTTCATTTTTACAGTTATATCTGTTTCGATCTCCAGCTCCTTGGAGAAAAAAGCAAACCACAGCAAAAGATAGAGTTTCTTCCTCAGTCCTCTATTCGTAGAGTTTTCAGGTCCATTCAATGGGTAAGTCTCAAGTTCATCAGTTCACAAAGATGAACTCGTATAAATTGCTCCCGTAGCATACACTGAGGATGGTCCATCACTCTTAGCATACTGGATAATCCTCTTTCCACTGGATGAGAATGGAGGATGTCTCTAGGCCCCCATAGGTCTAACAAGGCATGGAGAAGAACATTAGCTTCCTCAGGAATCTGATAACTAACTTTGAGCTCAGATGGAGCTGTAACATTCTACAGAAATTCACACAAAGCTTAAAGAAAAGGTTTTTTTGGAGGAAAGTATTCTAGATATCAGGTAAAAAATGTAATTGTAAAGTGGGAAGTAGCACAGTATATAACAGTGTTAAGCGTACTTTTGTAATGTAAATAAGGAACACCAAGATAACATAAATAAGAAGTAGAGGGAAAAATTTAAATAAAGTGTGGACACACATAGGGACATATAAAGAAGCCAGGAGGGAAATCAATACAAAACTTGTGTAATCAATTCTCATATATTTCTTAGAATCACAAATCTACAGGTGGTGGGTTAAAAATGGTCACCAATTTTTTGCAATCCTTCCTGTCAAAAGAAGCTTCGTTGGCTGCCAGGTGACTGGTTTTGCACAGAAGAGTGCGATGAGCTTGGCCCTGTGATTTCTGAGCGGGGGCCTCCAGGTGCACTACAGCTTCAGCTCACCGGAATCCCAGCCTCCCTGCCATGAGCTCTGGGCGGGGCTACTGGAAACACTGGCACAGCCAGCACCAGCTGAGCCTCCGACTGTTGCCACATAAGTAAACCGGGCAAGAAAAACCTGGTCAGTTGAGCTCAGCACAAACTGCCAACCCAGTAAACATGTAGTTATTAAAATGTTTGCTATTAACTGGGCATAGTGGCACATATCTTTAAGCCTGGCTACTCAGCAGGCTGAAGTAGGAGGATCATGAGTGTGAGGTCAACCTAGCAATTTACTGAAATCCTATCTTAAAAAAAAAATTCTAGGTACTTACCCACACCCCAAAACAGAAAAAAAAATTTTTTTCTGTTTAAGACACTAAGCTACTAAGCTTTGGCAAAGTGCAAACTGAAGGAAAGAGAAGGAGTATTTATATACAATGGAGTACTACTCTGCAATAAAGAAGATAAATTTCATTAATTTATAGAAGAATGGATGCACCTTGGGACCAGAAGTCTAAGTGAAATAAATTAGACACACAAGCCAAAATGCTGCATGGTTTTTCTTCTATAAGAAACCTAAAGTATATATAAATTAAAGGATAAAACAAAAGATGGATAACAGGAAACAGAGAGAGGGAGAGAGAAAAGAGGACCAAGAGATGGAGGGGACAGGACACGGAAGGGAATTATGTGTTGTGTACATGTGTCAAGTCCCCACAATGAATGTACTCATTATGTACTGCAAACATGTGCCAATAAAAAATAAAGGGAAAAAAAGACACTAAACATTGGGAGAATTTGTTGTGTAATGAGAACTAAATATAGCACTAAGCTTTTCAGCAGCCAACACAAAAAGGAAGTCCAGTCATTTACACAACTCAAAAGTAATTATTGGCAAGAGCCCAATTGGGTACGATTTCTTGTGCTCTTCAAGCTAAATCCTGTGATCCAGATTGAATAAATTTGCTTATAAGTCCTGGTGCCCATTCCATTTTTCATGAGCCTTTGCTATGTCTGTGTTTCAAATATAGATCAACAGCCTGTTGCTTATTTCTATTTTATATTAGATGCAAATGGGACTACAGGGTTGAATGGAGTCTTCAAAACCATCCAGTCTGAAAGTCAAAGAATCATCCTGATTCCTTCCTTCTCACTCTGCACCCAATACTGTGGACACCACCTTCATGTTATATGAGCTTGAGATGACTCCCCACGCTTTCCAATGCCAATTCTGTGACAACAACCACAGTCATCTGTTACTCAGACAGTTACAATACTCCACCATCTGGATTTCCCACTTCCATCCTTGACACGCTCCTCTTCAATTTGCTTGCTTCACAGTAGGCAGAGTGATCCACTTTTTAGTAACTCTGATCATTTCTCTGCTCTGTTTCTATCTTCCCATATTAACAGAGCAAGGACCAAAATCCTGATACTGGCCAATGGGACATCGCTATCTACACCCACCCAACCCTCTAACTGGTCTTCTCCTCTTTCACTCCACTCTGATTTTACTGAGTTTTTTGCTGTTCCTGGAACATGCCAGGATGACTTTTGCCCCTACTGTCTGTGGATATGCCCTACGAGGAACTGTGTTCCCATAGAAAGTCACAGCTCTCGCTCTGTTCAAAGGCTTGCAAGAAGCCTTTTCTGATGACGCTTTATTTTAAAATAGCAAATCCTTACATCTAGCTTCACACTTTTATTCCTTAGTCTTTACTGCCCCTACAACTCTTTGAAATCTTGTCTATTTCTTATATATGTATCCTTACTCTAAAATATCATGTTTATATATATCTCAATCTGATGAAAGCCATTTATGACAAACCAATGGCCAACATCATATTAAATGAGGAGAAGCTGAAAACTTTCACTCTAAAATCAGGAACGAGACAAGGGTATCTGCTATCACCATTCCTGTTCAATGTAGTTCTGAAACATTCACCAAAGCAATAGGACAAGAGGAAGGAAAAAAAAAAGGAATATGTATAGCAAAGGAAGAAGTCAAAATTATCATTATTTGAAGATGACATAATCCTCTACACACGAGACCTAAAAAATTCCACCAAAAGACTCCTAGAAATAATAACCAGATTCAGTAACATAGCAGTATACAAAGTCAACACACAAAAATCAACAACATTCCTATACCCCATTAATAAACTTCCCAAGAAAGAAATTAAGGAAACAATACCTATCACAATAGCATCAAAAAAATACATAGGAATGAACCTAATCAAGGAAGTAAAAGATCTCTATAACGAAAATTACCAAACTTTAAAAAAGGAAATCCAAGAAGGTATCAGAAAGTAAAGAAATATATTGGACATGCAAACCCAATATAATCAAAAGGGCCATACTTCCAAAATGGATATACAGATTTAACTCAATTCTGATCAAAATATCAATAGCATTCTTCATAAACTAGAGGAAAAAATCCTAAAATTCATATGGCACAAGAAGAGACCTAGTATGGCAAAAGCAATCCTTGGCAAAAAGCAAGGCAGGAGACATCACAGTCCTAGACTTCAAGTTCCAGACTTCTATTTTTAGCATGTGTATTAGCAGAAAAAAAAATTACTTGTGAGTCAATAGAACAGGGGAGAGAATGCAAAAACAAATCCTGGCACACTCAGCTACCTGTTCTTTGATAAGGGCTCCAAAAACTTTCACTGCAGGAAAAATGGTCTTTTTTTAACAAATGATGCTGGGAGAACTGGCTACCCACATGAAGAAGACTGAATTTAGACCAATAGCTCTCAACATGTACTAAACTAAAGTCAAAATGGATCAAAGATCTATGTATTAAAACAGAAACAATCTGATGGAAGACAAAATAGGTAAAATTCTTGAAAACATAGGCATAGGCAAGGATTTTCTGAGCAGAACTATAGTCAAACAAGAAATAATACTAAAAATCAATAAATCAGATCATGTTAAATCGCAAAGCTTCTGCACTGCACAAGAAGCTACCAATATCTGGGCATGGTGGTGCATACCTGTAATCCTAGCTCTTGGGAGGCTGATGCAGGAGGATTGCCACAAGTTGAAGGCCATCCTGGATTAGGAAAGGTTTTTGTCCTAGTATAAATTACTGGACATAATGGCAGTGGTATAGCCAAACCACTAGCCCCTCCCTGCCCGATTACAGCTTCCTCCTATGTGTGCCGAAATGCCGAAATTCCCACCAGTCTGTTACACGTCATCAGTGCTCGCCCCCAGTGCCGTCCCCT
>RJWT010002736.1:20437-39527 GCA_004365215.1 Cuniculus paca | reverse complement strand
TTTGTTTTAAACATCATCGTTTCTTTCTTTCTGCTGGTTTGCAGTTTAACTAGCTCATCTTTTTCTTGTTTCTTAGAGTTAAATTTAGGTTGTTGACTTGAGATTTTCTTTTTAAGATTTTCTTTTTAAGTATAGGCTTAAATTACCCTCTTAGCATTGATTTGGATGCATCTCAAATGTTGTAGTATTTTGTAAGTTTTTTCCCTTTTTTTTTTTTTTTTTTTTTGGAGACAAGGTCTTTCCATGTAGTTCAGGCTAGCCTTGAACTTACTATGGGGTCCAGGCTGGCCTCAAACTTGCAGTGATCTTCCTGCCTCAGCCTTCTGAGTGCTGGGATTACAGGCGTGTGCCACTACACTTGGCTGGTATTTTGTGTTTTAATTTTCATTTACCTCAAAGCACTTTCTAATTTATCTAGTGAAACTTTCTTTGACTTATTATTTGAGGATATTTGTTTAATTTCCACATAATTGTTAATTGCACAGTTTTCTGATTTTTTGGCCTAATTCTGTTTTGATTGGGGAAGATTCTTTGCATCAATTCAATCTTTTTAAATTTGAGACTTTTTTTTTTTTGTGGCACTGGGGATTGAACTCACAACCTTGTGCTTGCCAGGCAGGTGCTTAGGCCACTGAGCTAGATCCCTGGCCATTTGAGACACATTTTATGATTTAACATATGGTATCTCCTGGTGAATGTGCCATGTGCATTGAAAAAGAGTGTGTGTTGTGCTGTTGTTGGGTGCAGTATCCTGTATGTATCTGTTAGGTCCAATTGCATGATGGTGTTGTTCAGGTCCCCAGTGTAGGTTAAAAAACTGAAGGTCATCAAGAAATCAAGTGGACTAGACCTTGCATGTCATTCAGATGAATTTGAATTTATATTTGGGGGGGCTTCTCTGCCCAAATTGGTACGGGTTAAGAAAGATTTTTCCATTGCTTTCCCAAAAGAGTTAAAGACATCATGATACAGTGATACGTGCATACTCAAAGAAGCAGAATTCATGATAGCTAAATCTTGGAAGTAGTCTGTATGGCTATCAACAGAGGAAAGGATAAAGAAAAGGTGACATTTATATACAGAGAAGTACTATGCTGTCATAAAGGATAAACTTGAGGCATTTGTAGGAAAATAGATGCACTTTGAGACCATAATGCTAAGTGAAATAAATCAGACCCACAAGGATAAATATCACCTGGCTTCTCTTATATGAGAAACCCAAAGTATAAATAAAGAAGAAAATGAAACATAATAGAAAGTAGGGAACTGAATCTTTTGCAAATGGGAAGGGGACCAAGAGATAAAGGGGAGAGAAGAGAGAGAGGGAATGAAAAAAGAATTCAGATGTGTTATATGCATGTACCAGTTCCCCACAAGCAATGTAATCATTACGTACTGCAAACATGCACTAATACAAAATCAAAGTTGAGAAAAGTATGTCTGTGTTTTCCACATTCCTGCGTGGTTTCTGCACAACCTCACAGAACACAGCTGAAGGCCTTGGGTCTCTGTGTAGGTATCTCAGGGGATGCAAGGACACAGAGCGGCTGCCTTTAATTTGGAAGAATCATTGGGCACAGACCTGCCACCGTAGGGTGTTGTGAGCCTAACTGAAAGAAGCAGTAGAAGCTATTAGATGTGAGGCGAAGCTGTGACCACTCACTGTAAATCTCGCATGGCTGCCGTGTACCAGCTGTGTATTAAAGCCACCTATGAAAATAATTTCAGGAATATGAAATGCAGAAAGCAAAAGAGGAAGACTTTCTGAAGTTATTTGACAAGTGGAAAGAGGAAGAAAAGGAGAAACTAGTTGATGAAATGGAGAAAGTCAAGGAGATGTTTACGAAGGAGTTTAAAGAATTAACGTCCAAGAATTCAGCATTAGAATATGTAAGTATTGAGCCTAGAAGTTTTCATAGTGTCGGTTATCTCGAGAGGTGGTGTTGGAATGGCATTGTGGCCACAGGAAGGGGCTTCACTGGCCCTGGGGCAGACACTGAGCGCTTCCTCCCCAAAGTCCATAAACTCGATCTGATCATGAGAAAAGCATCAGGTAAGTCTCAACAACCAGGATAAGGTTTTATTCAGTTTATTTATCAGGGAGGACCCTGAGGAGCTTGAGTCACCCAGTAGATAGAACAAATCAGAGGAAGTCCTTTTATTGTGATTAAGAGCTTGGCCCCAAACCCTAATACTAAAAACCTTGTTGGTACATTTGGTGGACATAGAAGCGGGTCCCTCTTTCCTTATCTGGTTATCTTTACACTGCCTTAAACTGAAAACCCCGCCCTGTGATGGCCGGAAAGGCTGACCCCCAACTGCCAGCGTGGAAGGGGAAGGAATCTGACACTGAAAGAATGAACAAGAACTCTTGCCAAGCACGTTGGTCACCCCTGTTCTGTCTGGTAAGGAGGACAGGTGTGTAGCATGCAGGATCCAGCTAAATGAGGCCCAGACCCCGAGAGGAACAGCCCCGGTCCACACTGCCCCAGTCACAAGTATGGGTGATAGACACAGAGGTGCCCAGCAAGACAGGACCTTCATCCCCCACCGCCAATCTGCATCCTTTCTCTAAATCTCAGTTGTGGGGGAAAGGAAGGAGGGAACCCTAGGGACGATCCTTGAGCTCCCTCTAGGGGCCAACGAGTTTTAGAAACAAAAATGCGTATTTTTGATGTCCTCTAAGCTCTTCCTTTTCTGCTGTCCTTCTTCCATCCCAGGATCCTGTTCAGTGCGCCTGTCACCTTTAGTTGTCCTATCTCCATCTTCATAGTCTGCGCTTTTTTGCAGCCTTGTTTTTGATGACCTTAACAATTTGGTGGCATAATTGACCAGTTTTACTGGATAAATCTTAATCCTGGTTATTGACACATACCTGATGCTTTTCTCATGATTAGATTGGGTTTATAGGCTTTGGGGAGGAAGAGCTTGGAGAGAAAGTGCCGCTTTCCACATGTAATATGGAAGATGCACACTGTGTCCGTGATTCATCACTGTCATCGTGGGCCTTGATTGCCTGCCTGAGCTGGTGTTCATCAGAGCAGTTTTCTTTGCTGAAAAGTTACTTTCTTTCCTTGTTTCGGAAATGAAGTCACTGTAAGTGGCGCATATGTGAAGAATAGGGAACTGTCATCCTCATTCTTTTGTTTTTCAAGTTGGCATTTTACCTCCTTTAGTTTTCTGAGGGTTTTTTCCCATGGGTAACTTGGGGGGTAATACAGCAAAGGGTAAGTCCCTAGTGGACTTATGAATGTCGTCCCCGCATGGTTGGGCCCCTCACTAAATTATCCTAAGGACCTGCTGCACCCAGTTCTTCTGTTGCTGGCGACTCCTAGGCTGCAACAAAGTCCACATCCTGATGGAAAGTCCAGAAAGCCGGAGAAATAAGATGGAAAGGTTACAGGGAAGGAGACGCATGAAATGCTCCCGGGAGCAAAATCAGGTTCATAGATGGCTTGAGCGTTTCAGGCTTATAAAGAGTATAACATTTGTACCAGGGACTTTGAATTTTGTTTTATAGCAATTGTCAGAAATCCAGAAGTCCAATATGCAAATCAAGTCCAACATTGGCACATTGAAAGACGCACAGGAGTTTAAAGAAGACCGCCCAAATCCCCAGGATTTCCAGAATGTGCTGCAGCTGCTTGACAGTCAGGTATGTGAAGTGGCAGGAACTGCAGTAGATTCTTGGCTTTTTCCAGCAAAGTCATTTGTAGTAAATGTCATCTGCACAAAATGAGTTTCTCTTTCAGTGATCATGAAGGTGACTAGTTCTTTTTTTTTTTCCTGGTCGCCTAACAAAGGCCAGATTCATAGCAGGTGTTCATTAAATGCTTGTCGTTAACTAATGTATGTGGATACAAAATAGGAGGCAAAATTGTTTCAGGTTTTCCCTGACATAAGGTCAGTGTGAACTGGTATTACTAACCAGTTGACATTGTTATTTGATTTTTCATATTTCAGATATAGGTGTCACTTTGGGAAGGCATGTGAAGGCAGTGAGGTACTGGATTAAGTTTGAGAGCTCAGTTGTGCCACTACATTGTTGAACTGATAACATTTTACATTATTTAAATGTCATCATAGTCATTTGGAAACCTCTGTAATTGGCACAGTCTTGTCATGGCTATTTTGGTCATAGTGGTTTAAGGAGATAATTTTTTTAAAGCATGAAATGGACAGAGATTAGAGCTTGTAAATTGAGCATGAGAAAAAAAAGTTCGTGTTCCTTAGGAAAAGGGAAGTATACTTTTGAAATGTGGATTACCACTTCTCACTGCTTATGCCCTGCCCTCAGTCTGCCGTCTCCATTGCAGCCAGGTCAACCATGTCACTGTCCTGTCTAAAATCCTTTGGTAAACCCCATTTCACAAGATGCAGACAAGAATCCCTAGCCAGTGTACTCTTTCCCATACAAAGCCTTCTGTTAATCTTCTCCCAGCCCGTGAGGGGCTGCCCGGCAAGGCGCCTGGTACAGGGTCGAGGACTAGGACTCAGGGTCTGAAGTATTGACACTTGCGCTGGAGGACTGAGACCCCAGTGTGTCTCCCATAAACTGAAATACACAGGAATTCCTAAGGTCACCTCTATTTCTTCTGCTTCTTACCTGTGAGCTGTGTTGTCTGTTGAAAACCTGTGAACCCAGAAACCTTGATGTTGTCTCCTGGCCCTTAGGTTGACCAGCTAGCACCGTTTTTGCATATAAAGTTTTATTGGAACACAACCATGCCCATTTGTTTACATCTTTTCTGTGGTTGTTCTGCACTACCTATAGCTGTGACAGAGTGGTCTGACTCCGAGCCCAAAATAGTTACTGTGAACTCCAGAATAGACTCTTTGCTTATCCTGCCTTATGTTAAACTCAGAAGCAAACATTTTCAGCTGTATAGATCCTTAAAAATGCCTTAAAAGTGCACTGTGGATAGTTGGGTTTCCTAGGTACCTGCCCAAGGTTTCAGTGACAGTTGAAAAGGAATCACTCGTTCTGTTCTCTCGTAGGAAAGCAAGTGGACAGCTCGAGTGCAAGCTCTCCATCAGGAGCACAAGAAAGAGAAGGCTCGGGTAAGACTGAGAAGGCAGTGCCTCTCAGTGGCTCTCTCTTTTTGCAGTACTGGGCGGTGAACCCAGGGCTGTGAGTGTGTGAGGCAAGCGTTCTATCATTGAGCTGCTCCCTAGCCCCAAGTGAGTTGTTTTTTAGAAAAATATTTCTTTCTAATAAAGGTAATATTTGTCCACCTAATTCTTGTGGAGAAATTTGTAACAAAATTAAAGTGATTCATAACTGATACCAAAGATAACTACTGCTACTATTTTGTTTCACTTTTCTTATGCTATAAATGTTGTTTTTCCTGTAAGTATAGACCTCCATATATACACATATAGTCTTGCATTAATTCACATTTTTCACTGAATGAATCATAAGCATTTTTCTGTGTTTTAAAATATTCTTCAAAATCATGATTTTTTAATGGCATCATAATGACCTTGTGGATATCCGAGGTATCGCAAGTTACTTGATTGCTTCTTCATTGCTGAATAATTTTTTGCCATTTCAAAGCTGTAATATAAATAAAGGCAAAGGCTAATCACACTAAAATCACCTTAATGAAAATAAAATTTAATTACAGCACTGATTACCTTTCACTGAGGTAGGTTAGAAATTTCCATGTTAAAATACGTTTCCACCAGTGCAGAAAATCTAAAGTAGATGTATTGGAGAAGATTTTAAAATAGGAAAGCTTGCTCAGTTTTTCACTTCAAATTATCTTGTCCCTTTTGTATCCCTTGTAAATCTTTTCTGATGGAGAAAAATATTTCCTCTTCCTACACAGTTCCTACAAAGACCTTTCTCTCTCTCTCTCTTTCTTTCTTTCTTTCTTTCTTTCTTTCTTGGTAGTATTGTGGATTGAACCCAAGACCTTATTTTTATTTTGAAACATGGTCTTGTTAAGTTGCTTAGGCTGGACTTCAA
Source organism: Cuniculus paca (assembly GCA_004365215.1). NCBI lineage: Eukaryota > Metazoa > Chordata > Mammalia > Rodentia > Cuniculidae > Cuniculus > Cuniculus paca. Next base: position 33,556 of record RJWT010002736.1, on the reverse strand, counting down.
ATGGTGATCCACCTCAGCCTCCCAAAGTGCTGGGATTATAGGCCTATGCCACTATGCCTAGTTCTGAAAAGAAATACTTAGCATATACTAAGCAGAGTATATGACAGATCATGTAATTTAGATGTGTATAATAGCTAGCATGATTAATGTTTTGATGATCATAAAACTCATTTGCTTGCATTCCTCTTATGGAAAACAAACTCTGGCTGAGCATGGTAGTGCATGCCGATAAACTCAGCATTTGGGAGACCAAGGCAGGAGGATTGCTGCAAGTTTGAGACTGGCCTGGGCTACACAGTGAGTTCAGGGCCAGCCTGGACTACATACAGTGAGACGCTGTCTAAAGGAAAGAAAAAAAAAACAACAACAAACACTGAGGAATTAAAAAAAAGACAGAAGAAACTCAGTAAGTGCTAAAGACAAACTAAAGCAAAAAAATAAAAAGAGAAATACCTCACCAAACACTTGTAGAACATTTTAGTGGAACTTTGGTGGGAAAAGTAGATATTAGTCAACCTTTAGATTGTATCACTTCTAGAGAAGAAAATAAGAACCATGATTTTTTCCTCCATTCCATTTGTAATACCATTTAGTCATGTTCATAATGTATAGTGTTTATACACAGACACACAAATACAGTACACATATACGTGCACATGCACTCATACAGTTGTCTGTACAGACCGCAGACCGTATCACCCAAGGCATTGCTTCAGTGCTGGAGATATTTTCTGAGCATCACTGTGGACCACCCTTTATATGGCTAAAAACAGACGTGAAAATCCCTGCTCTGAGGATTACTGTGTGATTGTAGCACAGGAGGAGAATCGAGGATGCGAAGTGATGGGAGTCCTGAGGAATGATCAATGTGAAGTGGCCTAGGGATTGAACAGAGCTTGCTAAAGTTGGTCTCTCCTGTTCCAACCTTCCCTTTTCTTAATCTCTCCACGGAGTGGGTGAAATAATCTGGCTGCTTGGTTGGCCTCCACTGTGGCCTCATCCCGTTTCTTTCTCTGAACATACTCTTTCTAGTTATGATGGCCTCCTGGGAATTTCTGGAACATTCTGACTTTGTTTTTTAACAAACAGAAACCTGTTTCACTTGCTATTCACATGGCTGGTTCTTTCCTTCACCTCCAGATTAGTTTTGTATTCTTCGTGACAAATTACCACAAATTTAGTGACTACAAACAATCTGCATTTGTCCTCTCATTGTTTCCATAGAACAAAAGTCCAGACACAGGATGGTAGGGTCCTCCTGTCAGGGACTCACAAGTTGCTTTCAGAGTGTCAGCTGGGCTGTGATCTCTTGGAGCCCTGGCTGTAAATGTTGGGTTGAGTCCTTGGCTCTCGGAGGCTCCCTCTCTCCACACTGTTTCTCAACACAGCTGTTAGTCTTCGAAGGCCAGCTGGAGAGTGTCTCCTGCTTTCATTCTCTCCTTCAGGAAAGACCTGAAACTTAAAATGGGCTCAGTAAAGAAGAAAAGTCCACACAAGAAAGTCTTCCTTTTCATGAGCTCAGAGTTAGCCAAGTGGGACTTGGAAATCAATGTGCACATCATAGTTCCTTCCAGCCCAAGCAACAGGGTTCATTTAGTGCTTGTACATTAGAGGATGCTTCCTCTGGGGCCCTGTTAGAATCCTGCCTGCCCCACGCTCCTCGGCCTCCATGTCAGATCCCCTCTGTTACTCCATCTGGCGAAGTAGCCCTTTTCTGTGCTACTCTCATCGCTTCACAAATGTAGCTCTGATTACTGCTTTAGTTTATTGTCCACCTCTCCCCCTTATGAATGAAGAGCTGCATCTACTGAGCTCTCTGTTGTCGTCCCAGCACCCACTGATGTTCCCGAAATGTAGTTGGCACTCATTCGATACTTGCTGAATGCCCGTGGATGGCAGCCAGACGACTGACACTCTGGCTAGACTAGTGCGCAAGTTGTGTTTTCCACACTCGTTGCAAGTCATGATAAGACCGACTGTTGGTGTCACAGAGGAGGAAGGCGAGGCCTCCCCTGACCCCAGGCAGGGAGCTGTGTGGCCACACACACCGCCAGGCTGCGCTGCTCCCTTGTCTGCTAGTTTGGCTGTTTAGAAACTGCTCACCTCTCTTCCTTCTCTTGTAAACCCTAACAGAGGGGTTCAGTAATCTCTGCCTGAGACCTAACTATAATTATTCCACATGATTGGTGCCTACTCTTCCCACAATGCACATATTGTGTTTCCCTGTTTAGGAGAAATTACCTTTGCCAACTTTTTATTGCTTTACCTAGATTCTTGGCAGTCTTTTTCACTTTGTTTTTAAACTGGTAGTTCAAAGGAGTCACAGATAAGCGATGGCATGCCCTTTTGCCCCAGCAGAAGAGGCCGGAGAGCTCAGGAGGTTGTAGAATGGTCTCGCCGTGAAGCGAAGGCCCCAGTGGAGGGAAGAGCTTGAAATGGGAAATCACAAAATAACGGGCTCAAGGGCCACATGCTTTTTGAGACAGTATCTGGCTATCACCTTTCTAGTCCCTTAATTACAGTTCCAAAATGATGTCATCTCTTTTTTTTTTTTTTTTTTTTTTTTTTTTTTTTTTTGTCTTTGGCCCCTTGCTTGCTGGGGCTTTGGCAGCTCTCTCAAATTTGATCAGCTTCAAGACCCTATCCCTCACCAGAGTCCTGGACATTTCTCCTGGCTTTTCTAGTTCAGTGCTTCTCAGACCACTTTTGAGGGTGCTCTTCAAGGGGTCTGTGTGAGTATAGTTACAAGGCCTTGACAGCGTCTTCTCTGGGAGATTCTTAGTATCCAAGAGGACACAAAAGTGTCTTTTGAGGCTTCACTCAGGCTTCACTTCTGGCGTGGTTCAGCTCCGTGTTTGGCCAGCTCACAGGAGCACGGTGTTTCGCCACTTATGGACTCACAGAGTTGACCTTGAGGCCAAATGTGGAAGTTCAAGTCTGGACTCTGCCCGCTCCAGGGATCTGAACGTGGGCCAGTTCCTTTACCTCTCTAGACTTGAGTTTCTCTGCTGTGTGCTGAGGCCAGAACATGTCTCCTTTACACCGTGATGAGGATTAAACAAGATGAAGTGATTATTAACACAGTGTCTGGCACACAGTGAATGTTGATGAAAAAACTAAATCAGGTGGTGCACATCTGTCATCCCAGCAGTCCGGGAGGCTGATGCAGGAGGATCACCAGGTAAAGCCCAGTTTGGGTGACTTAGTGAGAGCCTGTCAGAAAATAGAAAATAAAAATAAAAAAGATGGGGGTGGGCGTAGCTTAGTATGAAGTATCTGAGTTCAATCAATCCCCAGTGCAAAGCAAACAAACAACAAAAACAAATTAGGAGATGCTGATCTGGACTCTTACTCCTCAGATCAGGTAAAGATACTTCCCGTCGTCTGTTTGATCCACACATGTGGTCTCCATGTCCAGGTTAGGCTTGGAATAACCTTCGCCTTAATTACTAAGCATTTCCCCCTCTCTCTTTTCCATTTAAACAACTGCTGAAATGGCCTTAAGAGCCTTTCCCTAAATTGTTCAAAAATTCTTAATTCTTTTTTTTCCAGTGTGTGATCTTCCCTGGCATAAATCTCTAAAGATGAATCTATCTGCCCATTTTTCATCTCTCTTTCCCTCTCTTTGCCCATTCCTTCCTCCTTCCCTCTCTTCTTCCTTCTTTTCCTCAACTGCTAATCCCCTCTCCCCACTTTTCTCGGGAAACATTTACTGAGAACTTTTTATTTACTTGTTTGTTTGTTTGTTTGTTTGTTTGTTTGTTGAGACCAGGTCTCCCTGTGTAGTTCAGGCTACCAGTGAACTCACTATATAGCCCAGGGTGGCTTTGAACTTGGAACTTGGCCTCAAACTTGGGTAATGTGCTCACATTAACTGTTACCAGTTTTTTCTACCTTGAGCCATGAGCTCCCTGGGAAAAGTTGAAGCACCTTTTAGGGCCATGGCCTTGCCACACAGTGATTGAAGATTTATCCAGTGACTTGATACACATAGATAGCATAAGGGCAGTCAGGGTGTGCACATAAAGTCTGCAGAGCTGGGGTGGTGGCTCACGCCTGTAACTCCAGTACTTGGGAACTGAGCGAGAGGATCACTGTGCGTTGAGGCAAGTCTGGGTTATGTAGTAAGTTCAAGGCCTCCCTGAACTACATAGTGAGACTCTGTCTCAAAAAACAAAAAACAAACAAAAACTTCGGCAGGAGGAAGACATTGTGCGTGTAGTTTATAAATGAATGCTTCAATTATTTTTCAGCTCCTGTCACATATAGAGAAACTTCGAACCTCAATGATAGACGATCTAAATGCGAGTAACGTTTTCTATAAGAAAAGGATAGAAGAGCTAGGCCAGAAGCTCCAGGAGCAGAGCGAGCTGATTATCACGCAGAGGCAGCAGGTAGGTCTGGAAGTTGCCCTGCATCATGCTTCTTTAAGCATTGCAGTTTATTGAAGAACATAGCTTTTTAGCTTAGACCATTTGCAAGTCGTGTAAGCTAAAGAAGCTGGACTATTTCCCCCCTTTCAATAACTTGTATGCTGAGATAAAAAATTTAAAAAGGCATTCGAAAATATCATAGAGCAGATTTATTCAGTTAGAATTCAAAAATAAACTTGAAGATAGATCGGAAGCAGCCACACTGAAATGTCCTTTTATTTATAAAACTTGCCTCTAAGGTGCCTGTGCTCTGTGCCTTTGGTTAATTAAGCAAAAAGATTACTTTACTCTTTAAAAATAAAAAAAATTTTAAAAAAAGATTACTAACAACTGTCTCTAGCCATTATCACATTGGTTCCTGTTGCGTCCCAAGCGGGAATCAATAGACGACTGTTTTTCTTTGCAGATTAAAGAGTTCACCAGTAAACCACCGAACAGCACCAGCGAGCCCAAAGGTGAGTGGACAGCAGCCCTGGGCTGGCCACACTGGGCGGAGGAGAACGCGAGCCTTGCTGTGTCCAAGGTGGCGCTCCTTGGAGTGTTTTAATCTAGGAGATCTGTCTCCTTGATACTTTAATATTTGGGAGATCTCTTACTGCAGCACAGAAAGTCAAAGACATCCACACACTACACTGTCACTGAACAGTTTCGTTTTTAAAAATCAGAATACATTGTGCCTGCCCAGTAACCGTTTACCTCTGGTAGTGTAGAGTTAGGATTAAAAGCACAAGGTCCAGGGCTGGGGTTACAGCGCAGCAGCACAGCACCTGCCTGGCAAGTGTGAGGGCATGAGTTCGATTCCCAGTACCAAAAAAGAAAAAGAAAAAAAGACAAAAAGGTGGTTTGTTTGCTGGGGATATAGCTCAGTGAAATACCACTGAGCAAGCACAACATCGTGAGTTCAATTCCTTGTACCAAAAAAAAAAAAAAAAAAAAGAAAGAAAGAAAAAAGGAAAAAAGCAATTCAGCTTTTTTTTTTTTTTTGAAAAAGCATAGAGTCCAGAGATGCTTGGGGTTCTACGCTCATCTTTAGTGCTTTATGTTACAGATCTCCCCTCAGTTTTCACAGGCTTGTTCTGAGGACGAAGCGGGGTGACCCTCTGAGGCATCCCAGTTAATAAGCACGCGTTAGTGTCAGCCAATCTTATTAGCCAGTTATTCTGAAGTTCTATAAGGCCTTCCTGTGCTAGCCCGGACTGTGGCAATTTGCAGACAGAGGTTGATTCTGAGCATGGTGGGGGTAAATGTAGCCTACTGATGGGACCGATGCTAGCTCGCCTGTGTCCTGTCGGTCAGGAACTAGACCAGAAGGGAGCTCAGAGCCCCGACAGTGGTGCCTGAAGCTGCCCTTCTGCCAGGCCTTGTGCCCAGAGATTCTAATCTTGGTTCCTGTGCCGCTCACGTTGTCCAGGAATCTTTGCCTACACGAGGGAGGCTGGGGTGGGTACTGGAGTGCATGAGGTAGGTTTCCTTCCCGTTTGTTTTGAGATAAAGGTTGGTGAAAAAAGAGTATTGTAGTTTGCCTTTAACTTCTCTTAGAATAGTGATAGCTCAGGTAATGAGGGATACCTATATAACAGTAGTATATAATAACATTAATCACAGCCAGGTGTGGTGGCACACACCTGTAATCCCAGCACTCGGGAGACTGAGGCAGGAAGATTGTTGCAAGTTCGAGACCAGCCTGGGCTACAAGTGAGCCCAAGGGCAGCCTGGATGGCACAGTGAGGCCCTGTCTCAACAACAACAAAAAAATCATTGCATTATTATTAATACTTGCATAATTATAATTATTTAGATATCATAAATATGTGAATAAAGTAATTCTAGGGAAAATGTAGCTTTAAAAAATTTCATGTTTAATATGTTTGTTCTGTCAGGTGAGGTGCTTTATATTTGTAAAGTTTGTTTGTTGTTTTTCTAGGGGAGAAAAGCTGGGTTAAAGGCTGCCAAAATTTAATCCATAGCTTGTGGTTTTTATTATTAACATTTTTTCGTTTTGTCATTTCAGGAAATTCTTTAACCTGGCAAACTTTTGAATCTAAGTCAGCTGCCCCAATTGTACCTAGTAAGTTTCTATGTTGGGTTCTGGACTCCACACCTGTTGTTTCAACGAAAATGCTGATCCAAGCTATCACTTACATGTTTGTTATTTTTAGAGACTCCTTTGAAAACCAGTGCTCTTGGGTGTTACATAATTTATCTGTTGATTCTTGGCTGAAGCCCAGGATTGTAAGTGTCATCTGATTTTGGTGGTGTTTTGGCTGAGCTGTGCCTGTTCCTTTGCAGTTCCTCTCATAAGGTGATGACCAGCAGTTGTTGGGCGTCGCTCTAGCGCGTCGCTTTGGGATACACTGAGTGACCGTGTGGCTGCGTGCGGCGGCCATGTCCACGTTTTGGCACAGTGGAGACTCTGACTGCTGCAGGTTCTGATCTGTCCTCCTTGTGGCTGGCTTGGCCATCTGATCTGTCTCCCAGATCTGTCAGATTCAGCAGTACACCAAAAGACGTGATCTTTACAATTTAGAAACTGACACGTTGTTTTTTTTTTAAAAATAATAGTTAAGTAGTTGAGATATTTTTAATTTCTATTCAGAGAAGAGTAAGGGAGCAGAAAGGAGCTGTAGGGTGGGCAGAGGAAGGGAGCAGGTGTGGTGGGCCAGAGGACAGTTAGATCTACTGCATGCACAGAAGTTGGACAGGCTAGAGTGCCAGGACTGGACTGGCCACGGAGGGACACCACGCTCATGGGGCCAGGACTTGCCAGAGGACTCTAAAGTGACCAAAAAACATTAATGAGCAAGTTCTGGAACTTGGCACAGGTGACTGGAAAATGATAATGCTTTAACCAGTCAGTCTTCTCAGGTGCTTCTCGAAGCTGAAGATGTCGGAGGTGGAAAAAGTGGAGGAGAGTAGGGCTGGGGGAGATGAGAAGGCTGAGGCAGGAGGATTGAAGGTTTGAGCCCAGCTTGGGCTATATAGTGTCCCAATTTAAAAAGAATTTTTTTTAAAGGGCTGAGGATGTAGTTCAGTGTAAAAGCCCTGACTTCAATCCACAAAAGACTATATCTTATGAGTCCATGTTCATGAAATGTCCAGAATAGGCAAATTTATAGAAACAAAAGGAAGATTAATTTTTGCCAGGGACTGGGGTTGAGGGCAGAAATGAGGCACGATGGTTAAGTATTTTGGAGGTTGAGATGATGAAAATGCTCTAAAATTAGATAGTGATTAAGGTTGCACAATTTTTTGAATATCCTAAAAACCACTGGATCATATTTTTAAAAGGTGAGTTGTATCTCAAAGAAGCTACTATAAAAATTAAAGTTGGCTATGTGATGCCTGGCATTTGGACATCTGTCTCTCATGGTCTGTATGAATAGTGACTAATTTGAGGTGTATTTGATCAGCATGTTCGGATGCTTATATCTTGATGGAACTTTTTCCTTTTTATGCTGTTTCAGTGAATGCCTCAGCCCCTCAGACTCTGGAAGCCAAATCAAGTCTGACAATGGCACATGGTAAGTTTCAGCAGTAGCCTCCGCATCTTCTGTGCAGTTTCCACCTTGAGTTAGATAATTTATTAACCAAAGGTCTGTTGGTAGGGGTAATTATGTAAAACAGAAACGCTTTAGTGATTACAAAGCAGTTAATAAAACTACGGAGTTCAGATGTACTATTATTACAAACTAACTCTACCTACACAAGTTATGAAGTATTAAATGTGTATGTTATCAGACTAACAAATAGAAATTTTTAACTTCGAGTGCTACCTTGATTGTTTATAAGTTTTGTAGTAGCTAGTGAGTTAAGAATGAAGGTGCCTTGCTACTAGACTAGCCAACTAGCACATGCCACAGGGCATGTGTGTTGTTTGTATAACTTTCAGTGTAGCATCAAGTCACCTTCTCTAAATGAACAATTTCAATGATTGGTTAGGAAACTATAGAGGAAAAAAATATGTGGTGGAAACCAAAGGAACTAAGTAGGATGAAATTTCACTAGATGAAATTGTTGCCAGGATTCAGTTCTTAGACCAAGCCAAAAGGTTCTAATTGTTATTAACATGATCCAGTAGATGAGGTGAATATTTGTAGCCATGTTTCACTTTTTATACAGCAAATATGTGTGTTGTTTTTATGGTCTGTTGTTTAATGTTTTCTTATGGTCTGCCATATATTAGAATTGAATCAAGGTGGGAAGAGGATTATCTTTTCCCTGCCCTACTGTCAAATACTCTAGAATCTAACGATACTTCACTCCACTTTTGCTTTAGGCTTTTTAAAAAATTAGACTTAAATCTCTGGTCTAAGTGGTCAGTTTAGTGGGATGTTTTTTCTCCCTAAATATCTGGCCTATATAGGAGAGTCTTTAGTGATGATCCTTTTTATTCATGACTGACTCATTAAGTATTTGATTACTCCTTATTTTTTTCCCCCTAAGATCATTTCATGAGGATCAGCCGTGTTGATCACAGTGTGTAATATATAAATTCTGCACATATTGGATCTTACTATACACAGGTGTGGAGAACATACCACACAAGCTGAGCAACATAGTAAATTCTGATTCCGAGGCACTCAGTAGGAAAGGAAGTGAGGAAACATGGATGCTGGAGAAGATAGATGATCATGCTTGATTGCTGTTCATTAAATTTTTCCAGGAAAACAAATCTCAGATTTTTAGTATCTGTCATTGGAGAACACATTGTCCAAAGAATTGTAATATTACAATGCCCACAAAATAAAATATACTTTGTTGTTATTAAACCAACCCATATGCAAGTTGCTTAGGTTGGTCTGATAGTGTGGGCCTCTTTTAGCATGACAGGCAAAATGTCTATCTTGTAACAGTGAGGCTAAAGAATCACCTTTTCCAACACCTGTGGGTACCTGCTGAGTTCTAGCTACATGTAAAGATCTCCTTTAATTTGATGTATATGTTGTGAGGGGTTGATGTGCTCCCAACTTTATGGTATAGCTAGAATGAACGCCACAAAAACAAGTAAAAATGAGGAACTGCCCTAAGCCTTTAAGTGTGTAATAGTTGATTTTCAAGAAGCAGAAACTTTTTTTTTAAATTAGACTTTATAGTTACTATATTTTTCTCTCCATATAAGTAGTTTACATCTTGAAATACTAAAACTTAACATAGTACTTTGGTTTGAGCAATCGTTTATTGTCCAGTGTGTGACAAGCAGAGTGTTTTAGACTTCTGGTGCCTTGTGACTCTTACTAGAAAGAAAGCTGGCTTCCCCTCTGAGTACCATTGCCTGAACTGTTGCAGAAGTGGGTTGAGGACTGTTGAATGGACATCTCAGTCCAGCGAGATTGAACCCTCTCGATGATATAAGTTTGATCCCTGCTGAGTGAATGTGTTTGCAGTTACAAAAGGAGATTTATGCAAGTAGCTAACATCCTAGATTTATATCCTGAGAGAGCCTAAAATCTTCAATGGAGTCTCGTCCGTTCGAGAACAGTTAGGGCACCTCTTCATAGTGAAGGCACTTCTCCATAGTGTCCAGAGCTGCTCCTGCCTTGCTTTCTGCCCACAGACCACCGGGCATTCATGAGTAGCTATGGGCTCCCCCCTTGTGCATGGCCAAGGTTAGGCACAATAGAGACAGAGGGATGAGTCAGAAACAGTCTTCCCTCAGGGCATCTACAGTCCATTAATGAAATGTAATGAAATGCTTATAATCCTGGTACAAGGTGAAAGTCACTGATGAACCTAAGTACAGTAAAATACAAACCATGTGACTTTTTAAAGCTGAAATTAGTTGTCCTTCCTGAATCTCTGTTTTCAGCAATCCTAACTAGTAAAATGGCCTATTTGTTTAATTTGAGAATCTTGATGCTGCATAGCAAATTTGAAAGGCACATTTTTGATGCTCAGTAGTGATGGTACCTGGATGGACTTAAATGCTCCTTCAGGGGTCCAGATCTGTATTTCAAAATTAAAGTGATCTCCTACTTGGTAGTAGGCCACGTTCCAAAAGTTGATCTGAAAGTACTGTAACTTAAAATGCATTTCTCCCAGATAGCCATTGTTAGGTATATTGTTTGGGTTGTTGGTCAGGCTATAAGAGCCACTTTATGTATACTGAATCCATCTATCCATCTGTCTATCCATCCATCCTTCCTTCTACCCATTTATAATACAATACCATGAATACCCATCAGTAAATTAAAAAGCAGACCTTCGAAGTAGGAGGGTTAGATCTGTGGTATCTTAGCTCCATTCCTGGTCACCTGGGGAGCACTCAGTAATTGTTACCTATTGTCATCCTGGGCCATCATCTACTCTGGGGCCTGGGGTAGAATGAAATGAACTTTCCCTTGGGGGTGAGGTGAGGAAGTACTGTGTGTCAGTCTCCCAGCTGAAGGTGAGTGGACCATGCACCACCCAAGTCAGACTTGTTGGTTGCATTTTGTCCCACGTTTAATGTGTGACTGCCATCATTACACCTTCCCCATGGCAGAAATTTTCCTGTTTCTAGGGTGGAGTGAGGTTTTATTCATGCTGCTGGTAGGTTTCCTTATGCACTCAGGTAACACTTCCCTGGGAAAATTCACCAGAGCTCTCATGTCCCCGATGCAGCTGCCAGTCTGGGGTGCCATTGGGAGCAATCAGTCCTTCACCTGCCCAGCTATGGGGTGAGAGTCTCCTCCAGCCCACCCCCACCCCATCCTCCACCCCCCACCCCCCACCCCCCACCCAAGCTCCAGGAGCAGGATGGGGGTTTGGAGCCTGGGTTAGGCGTGTGGAGGCATGTAGGAATGATGAAAGCATTTTATTCTTGTCTCTGACCTGTGTTCTGGTTCTACCACCTGAAGACCCTGGGAATACTTCTGGGGGCAAGTAGGAAGTTGGAATCCAGGGCCTCACAATTTTTTTTTTCCAGTTGAAATATTTACACACCTGATCAAAACTTTTTTTTTTTTTTGCGGCACCAGGAATTGAACTCACAACCTTACACTTACCAGGCAGGTGCTTAGGCCGCTGAGCTAAATCCCCAGCCCTTGTCTTTTTGGGACAGAGTCTCACTATGCCATTCAGGCTGGCCTTGAGCTCACTTTGTAGCCCAGGCTGGTCTTGAACTCACAATGATCTGCCTGTCTCAGTCTCCCGAGTGCTGGGATTACAGGCATGAGCCACCACACCCGGCTGATCAAAACATTTTATAAGTGACGAAGATACTTTGCAGTTGTGCCCTTGTGTTTTAAATAGGTTGATGAGTGAGGAGCTTTAATTTGATCACAGTCATGTCTCTGTACTTGACTGCTTTGAAGCTCTGGAGTTTGTTACTTGACGCATTTTGATGCAAAAATTGTGTCCTTGTGTTCATCACATGAAAGCTTGAACTTGTCAGTGTTGAATGCCTCTACTCGCCACCTTTTCAACCCAATTAATTTGTTGGGTACTCATTTTTAATACTCATCGTGCCTCCTGGAACCAATTAATGCAACTACGAAGGTTTCACTGTGTTAAAAAAAATAATTTTCTGAGAGTGGAGTTAATGGAATATACAGAGAAATTGAAGATTCTAGAAGAAAGTGACCAGCTTTAACTGACTGCCTTGATGTTTTTGTCCCAGTAGACTTGCTATGTAAACATTATACACAATTTAAGAATAATATCATCCAATATTGTTCGAGAGGAAACTATTACTACTTTGCTATTGTCCTGTTTGTATTATTCTTATTTTTCCTCATTAATAGAACAGGCATTCTCCTCGCACATACTGGAACCAATAGAAGAACTCTCAGAGGAAGAAAAAGGTAACATTTTTAAAAAAAGGTTCACTTGCATAGATGATATTTTTATGCTAAAACCCAAGCCAGTGTTTCATATCAAAATTAGGAAAGACATGTAGGTTTGGATTACATTGTATTATCTTATTTCTGTAATTCATTTTTCCTACTCTGTCACATTCTTATGCTGGTAGATTAATAAGAAATTTCCTGTGGTACGGAACTTGAAAACAAAAAAGTCTTTATTTCAATGCATGTATTTTCTGATCAGGTGATAGATTGACCTACATGTGATACACCTGTTGATACAGAACTTTTTGTATCACAGTGACAATAGCTCATACCCTAAATCTGAAATCAATGAGTGAAGTGCCCATTTCCAAATTATTTTAATATCAAGAAAAACAGGTCTAAGCTCTGGATGTGGAAATTTTTGTGTGAGATATCTGCATGGTAAAGTTTGGGGACTATCTGCATGGTAAATTTTTGTGTGAGATATCTGCATGGTAAAGTTTGGGGACTATCTGCATGGTAAATTTTTGTGTGAGATATCTGCATGGTAAAGTTTGGGGACTATCTGCATGGTAAATTTTTGTGTGAGATATCTGCATGGTAAAGTTTGGGGACTATCACGTTTGGGGAGATAAAATCACTGCTTTATATTACTTGGTGCTTCTAAAAAATCATTTTTAATTTTTGAAGTTTATGAAAAATGTATAATTTTATAAAGTTTTTAATATTAGACTTGTAGATTCTGAGAACACTTAATTTGAGTCAGTTTATCATAAATTTTTCTTATTAATAGTAATAGTTTGCCATATATTACTTCTTCAGGAGAAAGGAAATTGTTAATGCACATTCAGGTTCTAGCTTTGTAATTTTTATCGAGAAGTAAAATTATATATTCTAGTGTATAAACTTTTTTTTTTTTT
>RJWT010002736.1:0-20337 GCA_004365215.1 Cuniculus paca | reverse complement strand
CTTGTTTTGGTTGCCTAATGTCTTATTTTTTTGTAATTGCTGTCCCAATGTTTAGAAACTTGCTTGTTTCAAAACAAGAGTGTGGAAAAATTATAATAGAAAAATGTGAAGTTACTGAAGGAAATTTAGGGCTGGTCAAAGATGCATAACTGTAATCAGCGAGATTGTCACCCTCTAATGGGCTTCTTGCCTTGTGCTGCCAGAGAAAGGTGGGGTGTGGCGGGTCATGAGCAGTCACCCCTGGTGGCCTGAAGGGTGTTCAGTGCCCAGGCATGGAAGACAGTGCCCGCAGGCCAATCCATTCCATGGGCTGAGACTCAGTGCAGTCACAGTATTGGCCGCTGTTGTACCGCCAGTTGCCAACATTTCAAAATCAGAATGTTTCACAGGTACATCCTGATTTCTGACCTTGCTTGATAAAATGGAAACCCTCGGCATAAGGCCCACATTAGCAACATTTAGCTGGGCTGTGTAGCAGTGTCTGGCTGAATAGGCAGCCCCACGGTCAGACTGCCCTCTCTTTTGCCTCCTTTGTTTTGTGTAGGCAGGTGAGTTAGGGAGCCCTGTCTGTAAAGAGAAATAGTGTTTCACATCATCGTTTAAGTGATTTTCAGCCATTCTGGGTGGTTTCCTGGAGCTGGGATGAACAAATCTCCCCCTGCTTGAATTCTGAATATTGATACGTCATTTTACCTGCAAGGAACAGCCTTCCTTTTTTCCTGAGTGCCTGTCATTTATGAATGTCCAAGACATACAATCCCTTACTCATCAAAGAATTAGGGAAATGAGTGCTGAGGTTCAGAGTGGTACTTCAGCTCCTGTCACTCACACATTTAAAACACAAGTCAGCAGGGGTCCTCGGAGGAATCGTGACTTCTCTGCCGTCACCAGCAGAGTGTGTTCCCTTCAGCCCGAGGTTCACGACCTGCAGCTCGAGCCTGCGCATTTGGAGCCTGCCCAGCACATGTCATCAGTGGTTGTTGCCGTATGGGCACCAAAGTTGCCGTCATTGGTTGTTGGAGAACTGGACCAGGAAAGGAAGTATTGTTTGCCATTCTCCGCGTTTTCCGGCGCGGCTCTGGGGAGAGACAGGAGAGTCCTGAGGACCATGGAAACCACCCCCGAATCCAGTCGTTGCATTCTTTTAGCACAGTGCAGTCAGTGTACTGGCAGCAGATTGATTGCCGTCAATCAATTCCCCAGCGTGTGCTCACACTTTGCAGATACATGCTGGCGGAGCTAAATTTCAGCAGTGCTTTGCAAAAACACTGTGGCTGTCACTCAGAAGGAACCCAATGCAGGCACACATTTGTGCGTGTATCATTTGCGTTTGACAGAGGTATGGAGCCACATTTGACCTTGCTGTCTTATAGGACGTTAGACTGTGAGCACCACGGGGGCTCTCAGAGCCTGTGTTGGGAACACAGGGGGTTTAGGAGTCAGCTTCAGGCTATTGGGTTTGGTTAGTGACCGGCAAGAACTAAAGTTCAGGGTTTTTGCTTTCTGTAGGTTAACGTAAGGAACCAATGGAAAAAGCAAGCTGACACAGCTATGCAGGACTGGCTACATGGCCTGTGGGGACATCCAATTTCTCTGATTTTAGTGTCCCCATATGAAAAATGAGGAGGGTCGTCACTAGACAACATAGTTTAGAAATTCTGGGATTTTTAAAAAATTACTTGCAAGGGCTGGGGATTTAGCTCAGCGGCACAAGTCCTTGCCTGGCAAGTGTGAGGTCATGAGTTCGATCCCTAGTCCAAAAGAAAAAGAAAAAAAAATTACTTGCTTTTTTGCATTGCATTTTGTCTGGCATAAGTGGTCACATGTGGGCCATTGTGCTTTGTCCTGGCCATCTGCTTGTGTGCATTTTACATTTTTTACTAGAGGACATGCTAAACTCTAGAAAGTTTTGTCTTGTTGGTCGTGTTGAGAAACACATGGTTTAATGATAAGCTTTACCTGTGTTGTTGTTTCAAGTGATTGATTGTACCTTTATCTAAAAACTTTATTTTTCCTACATGGACTCTACATGCTTTTTCTTGCTTTCCTCAGCTAGCCCCAGTCCTGAAAAAGTCACCTACCAAGGGATTTGTAATTACTCATAAATGGCTTACCAGTACAGGCACAAACATAGAAAGTGGATTTGAGGGCAAAGGCACATTTTAACCTGCTGCAATTAGGTCACCAACAGGAGCTTGACATCAGAGTTGAGGGTGACTCTGGACACATGAGGGAATGAAAACAATAGCAGGTATCAGAGGCTTTGAGATGTCTAAAATACAACTAAGCTGCTCTAGACATTGCCTGCCCTTCGTATGTGGCCCACGGTAGACAGGGCCCAAAGCCTTGTTTCGCCTGTGATTCTGTGTACTTACTTCCTCTTCTGTCCGAGATACTGGACTTTGCACAATCGGGGCACAGCGTCAATCCAGTGCATGGTGACAGTGTGACTCCCAGGCTTTCTCTGGTGCCTCTTTATTTGAGACAGTTGCAGACGTGATGGCCAACTAGAAACCAAAGCAGCAGGTGACAGTGGCTGGAGCTAAGCTGTCTGCATTTTGAAGGAGTTTTCGTTCCTAGCACAGCAGTGCTTTTTAGGTGGTTTCAGAATTTTTTAAAACATCAGTAGTCAGTCAACACCATGAGCGCTAAGAATGCATGATTTAAGATGATTTCCTACCTTTAGTCGTGTATAACCATGTACGGTTTTATAAAGTATCGTCATGGGCTGGGGTTGTAAGGCTGTAGTGGAGCGCTCGCCTTGCAGGTGTTGAGTCCTGGGATCCATCCCTAGCACTGCCCCCCCAAAAGTGTCTTTTTGCAGGATTTTTTCTTCTGATTAACGTATAATTAATAATTAGACAAATTTTGGTTTACATAAAATTTTCTTTAGAATTGAACAGACGTCTAGAATAAGCATTTTAAACAAAAGACGTTTGTTCATCATCTTTTTGGTAAAACTGATGGGTATTAAGAATTCCATCTCCTGAGGTCAGTGAGGCTGTGGAAGGGAATGTTGCCTGGGTCCGGCCTGCGTCCTGTACCTAGGGAAAGGCATTCGATGCAGCTCTCGCTGGATGAAATTCCCTCGCTCAGAGATGAGCCTTGGAAAGGGTGGTACAGTTGTAGATTTCTCCAAGATCTGCCTTGGACATTCACTAAGGGTCTGGATCTGCCAAACTTTGGGTCTTTTTAGTAGTCTTTGTTTACCTAGGATAGGACTCAGACTTTGAAAGTTCACGCCATCAGACCCTTCTCCAAGCTGTCTTGAGCTAGACTTTGCTTGTAGTGCTCCAGGGTGAACTGACAACGTAGCTCGGTGGTAGAGCACTTGTTTAGCGAGTGTGTGAGACATCCTGGGTTCCATTCCATCTGCAGCATCACAAAAAGGAAAACCCGTAACAACAGCAAAAAACACGGGATAGGGAAGGGAAAGTAAAGCGAGGGATATGGCCTGTAGTTTTTGGTTTCTTTGTTTTTAACCCTAGGTTGTTTGAAACAAAATACGTATTTCCTACAGCTTTTATTGACCTCTTTTTCATGTTGGTAAATAGTTTGAATTGATAATAATGATCACATTTTGAAATTTTATATGCACTTAGCTTCTACTGCATTTATTACTTTAAAACTTTTAGTTGTTTAAAATAAATTGACCTTTTTCTGTACAAGATTCAAACTAAACTTGTGATGGATTTTTTGGGAAATAGTTCTGGGAATAAAACATTAAACTTCTAAAGATATTTTTTCCATTCAGCGTCTGTAGATACACATATTTTTACAATTGTTTAGCTGTAATTCAGTTAAGCAACCAAGATTTTTAAAGACACTGAAGTTCTGAAGTAGCTCAAATGTTTTAGAAGCTGCAGTAAACATTATATATTGTGCCGAAGAACTAAAATAGCCACGAAACTCAAAAACATTACAAATGCTTACTTGCCGTTCTAAAATTGTGCTTTGCTGTCTTTTGCTTGGAGATTTAATGCATTTGTTTAATTCTCTTTTAACCCATTTTTGAACCTTATTTCAGGAAGGGAGAGTGAACAGAAATCAAGTAACAAGAGAAATTTAAGGAAAATTTTGAAGACAAATCCGTCTCTCACTAAGGAAATAAAAACAGTCTTGGAGCAGAGCTTGGTGGAGAAACTGGAAACCTTGGGCATTAATGCAGTATGTTCACTCATTTTCAGAATATTTTCTAATTTGTTATATACTGTTTCCTAAAGCAGAACGGATCAGAGAAGAGAGAAAGGTGTGTGAGTTCGGTCCATATTTGGAGAGTAAAGGCTAACATGACCTACTCTCAGACATCTGCTTGCTGTTCGTTGTGTGCCTAGTGCGCTCCTAAAACCTTGACAAACACTAACTTGAAAGCCGGGTGTGGTGGTGCATGCCTGTAATCCCAGCACTCGGAAGGCTGAGGCAGGAGGACTGCTGTGAGTTTGAGACCAGCCTGGGCTACAAAGTGAGCCCAAGGCTAGCTTGAATGCATAGTGAGACCCTGTCTCAAAAAGCCAAAAAAAACAAAACAAAAACACCACTAAGTCAATGAAGTATAGAGACAAATCTCAGAAATAAGTGAATCACACTTACTAAATACTTGTGGAATGAAAGGATAGATGAATAGTATTTCATATTGTTTCTAGCATGAATATTTCAGCACGTTGCATTACATATAAACTCTTTTTGCTTTCTACTTTTGTGTGTGTGTGTGTGTGGTTTTTTTGAGACAAGGTCTCTCTATATAGTTTGGGCTGCTCTTGAGCTCACATTGTAGCCCAGGCTGGTCTCAAACTCACAGCAGTCCTTCTGCCTCAGCCTCCTAAGTTCTGGGATTCCTTTACATGACTGACCACCGTGCCTGGCTTTAGGCATATGTTTAATAGAATAGCTACTGCTAGATAGTTTTCTGAAGTGTATGAACTCATATTATCCCTAATAGTGCCTGAGAGTCAGTTGCTTCACATTTTTCACCAACTCTTTGTATTGTCAGTTTTTAATGTCTCCATATATTCTTCGGTGAGTTTCAAACACCCTTACAGCAGTAGAAACCAAAGATATTCATGAGATGTCCTTGGTTCCTCTGCAAATTGCTTCTTCAAATTGTAGGGGTTTTTTTGTTTTTGTTTTTGTTTTTTTGCTTGTTTGCTCATGGCTTCTGGATTTTAATTTTAATTGGGACATTTCCTTTTATCTTAAGATTATAAAAACATTCTGTTTTGTTCCCTAATGTTTGGGAATATTGTTTGTTTCCTGGTTTTTTTGTTTTGCATCTATCTGGGCTTTACGAATTAAGTTTAGAAATAGTGATTTGGAAATCTACTTACAGTTAGAGCAACTGTCCTAATGTCATCTGTTAAATAAACCATCCTTTCCTCATTTATTTGAAATGACACTTTAATCATATAGGAAATTTCTATATGTATTTGAATTTATTATTGGACTTCTAGCTTTTTTTTTTGGCCTTTATTTGTATTCCTTTGCCAGTGCCATACTGATTTAATTATATTAACTTTGTCATGTGTTTTCACATCTTCCATTGGCCATGGCTTCTTCATTTCAAAAATGTCTTCTTATTTCAAAAATTTCTTGGTAGGGCTTCCATTTTTTGTTCATTTGTTTTCCAGTGGACTTTAGAAAAAACATCCCCAGTTCCAGAATAAGTCCTGTTGAGGTTCTGATTACAATTATTTTAACTTTTCATATGAGTGAAGGATAGACATTTGTGAAGTACTAGGTCCTTCTATCCAGCTACAGGGTATAGGAAGACAAGCATTGAGCAGCTGATCAGAGACAACAGATAGAAATCTCTGATGATAGATTTTTATGAAGTGAAATGAAGGAAAAGGGAGGGGCTGATCACATAATTGAGATCAGAGAAAACATCTTGGAGGTGGCGCCTAATCTGATGGGAGATATCCGTCCTGGCCAGCTGAGTGGTGGGGGTGCTCCATGGCGTGGGGAAGGTCGAAGGGAGAAGGATGCAGCAGAGGATGGGGCTGAAGGCGGCAGACACTGTTATTAAATAACTAGCCCTTCAGCTGACTTTCTCTGGGCTAGGTTCCCATCAGATCCACCTTAATTTTCTCAGATCACCTCTGTAGTTTTGCTAATTCCATGATTAAAAGTCACCTCTCATGACTGTCTTCCCTGTGGTCGACCTTTTGACTTTTCACGTTGGCCTTCAGTCTCCTTTTCCGGTCTAATCACCCAGGCTCTTGTAGGATTCACCCGTGTGACGTAGTTTACTGTTTCTTCATCTGTGCTTCTCTTCCCCACAACATGTCCTAATCCAGCTCCTACCCATCTCAAAACTCCTTTCTACTTGCTGGACTCCACCCCTCTATTAAGACACCGCTCAGCCTCCCGTTTTAGTCTTCTCTGGCCACAGAGGCCTCACATGGCTGCCTCTGGGATCCCTTTGGCCCTTGTCACATGGCCTTGCATCAGTGGTCACCTGTTCATTAGCAGTCACACACACCTCTGCTGTGTCTGTGTGAGCTCCTTTGGGGCCTGGGCACTATGTTACAGATGGGGCACCCCCTACTCTACATGCAACTGGGCTAGCAAGGATGAGTTGAAACACAATGAATGCTGACTGGTGCTCATGTAATGACAAACATCCCAGGATTTATAGGGAAATGAATGGCCCTTGAACCCATAATGTTAGGGGAAAAAATCAGATATACAAGCTTAAATGTTGTCTAGTGTCCTTGTATGACAAACCCAAAGCATAAATAAAGAGTAAAATGAAAGATAGATAAGAGGAAACAGGCAGATAAAACTTTTACTTTAATTTAACATCTTCTTCTTTCAGGACATACGTGGTATTCCAAGTGATCACTTGAATATTGTGATGAGAACTGTGGAATCAACAAGACATGAGCGAGAACGACAAATACCAAACATTCCGCAAATCCGAGAGCTCCTCGAACACCAGCTCAGCTGTAAAATTGAAGAGAAAGCGTTACTCTCGTCAGGTAAGATGGTTACCGACTGCCATCCCGTTAAGCTTAACAACTTTCCCTAATTTTAAGTAGTTTACAAACATTGGCACTTCATTGGCAATACTGTTGGTCTTTGTACTGTTGAGTGTTTGGCCTTGGGTTTTATTTGTGTGAAAAAAAATCCCTGGAGTCTGGACCACAGACCCTAGAGGCAAAGCTTGCTCCATTCCCTGGCACCAGAGGCAGTATTGTACTGTTTCATTTTGCTTTTCACTTACTGACCGTCACAGCAATGGAGACTCATGAATGACACTGCTATTCCAGATAAGTACGGTGTTTCTCAAATGGACACGCTCTCAACTGGAGAAGTTTCCAAAGCAATCCAACTTCCTTCCAAAAGCAGACAGTTGGTTAGACAAAGACCTGTTTTTACTGATAGGACGGCTGTTTCAAAGTGAGTATTTGCAACCTTAAATTTTTTTTTTTATTGTTTGTCTTAGTCAATTCAGGCTGCCATATAATATACCATAGACTGGGTGGCTTAAATAGCAGAAGTTATTTCTCTCACAGGCTGGGGTCTGAGATCAGGGTTCCATCAGGGACAAGTCCTGTTGTGGGTCCCCTCTATGCCTGGTGGACAGCCACCTTCTCTCTATGTCCCACACAGTGGAGAGTGAGCTCTGGTCCCTTTTCTTCTCGTAAGCGGGCCCATCATGGAGACCTAGTCTTGTGACTTCACTTAAGCCTAGTTACTTCCCAAAGTTTCTGCCACCAGATACCACCCCACCAGGGATCAAGTCTTCCCCGTACGAATTTGATGGGTCACAAACACCAAGTCCATAATCATATTTGCAATTCCTTTGCAGTTTTTTGTTGACACTGGAGACTCATTGCTTGCCTTCTTTAATACCTGTTAAAAGAGAAACATCGCCAATCTCACAGTAATTTATGTTAATATATAGGACTCATGCGTTCACTTTAGAAACATTTTTCTGGGGTTTTTTGTTTGTTTTGTTTTTTTAGAATTAAGAAAGCTGTCATAGAAGACCATCTTCCCAAAAAGTCTTCATCTACTTCGTGAGTACTAGGCGAGGCTGTGGGTGGGGTGGGAGGGGGGGGGTCGAAGAAGAATCCTTTCCTTATAAAGTAGTGTGCTTATTGTGGCCAGCTAAAGTCACAGTTATTAAGCACCCTAATGTGTGACATGTCTTTATCAGTCATGTAAAGGAATTGCATTTAACCACAGTATGGTCCCCATTGGAAAGAAGGGCCACACCTCAGTCATTCCTGTCTTCCTTCCTGTCCCGCAGTGATTTCTCAATAAGCACACTTAACTCAAATGGATGGTGTTGCATTTTTTTCATGGCTGGAACTGTGTTAGTGTAAGTTTTAGATGATGCTTCTGTGTTCTGGCCTATTGCGAGACTGATGATGACCCTAGATCGTATGCTGTACAGTTCTCCTAGGACACTGAGCTCCTGAACTGTGAGCCACAGACTCAGTGGATTCCAGTGTGGATTCCAATTTCCTTAAGATTTTTCTGTAATATAGGATAATGCTGGTTTTTTCACAGGATAATTTTTTTTTTCTGTCTTTTTGAGACAGGGTCTCACTATGCAGTTCAGGTTGGCCTTGGGCTCACTTTGTAGTCCAAGCTGGTCTCAAACTTGCATAGATCCTCCTGCCTCAGCCTCCCGAGTGCTGGGATTACAGGAGTGTGCCACCATGCTGGCCTCTTCACAGGATAATTTTGTGGGTTAAATGAAAGGTCTGGGCTCAGTGTTTGCCCCTTGTGAATGTCCAATAGATTTTAGATATACTACTGTCATTCATTATGAATAAGACTAGTTTTATTGTCATCGAATTTCTCTATCACTGGCTTACTGTGGAGATACTGAAGTCATAAATATCTCTTCTCCAAGGCACTGTGTAGTAGAGACAAATAGTGATTCATTGTTGAAAAGCACTTTTCATGGACACAATCTCATAGGAAGAGCTTTATTTTATGAGGTGTCATAGGAGTGAATCAAGATTCACAAGGCTGACGTGTTGTCTGGAATTTAGGTGCTTACAAATACTCTTTAAAGGAATGAGCGCTGCTCCAAACTTCTATTTTGTATTAAAATGGGGATGATAATTCATGTGATTACACAAATGAGGTTGTGTATGCAAAAGTACGTTGTATGGTACAGTGTAAAGGTGAGCTAGAAGTTATGACATTATTTTAAAAGAGTAGTCTCATTGTGGAAAATACTCTTCCTTCCCTGAGAAATGTTTTTGCTTAGGACTGTGAAGAAGAAGAATGTTGAGAGTACACACATTTGGGTTTTGAAGGGAAAGGTTTTAACTGTAGTCCACGTTGAGAGCCATGCTGCATGGTTGGCTGAGGTGGTTCTGGAATGACCCACCAGCCTTGTGCAGAACTCTGGGGCCTCCCCACCATCTTGTCTGAGGCAACAGGCTCTCTGGAAAGTCCCTGAGAAAGTTCTCACCGCTTTAAGAGGGATTTGGTTTGTTTGGTTTGGATTTATGTAGGACGCCTCCCTTCAGTTCAGAGGAGGAGCTGGATGATGACGGCTTCATCCAGGCCTATGTGTCCCCAGAGTTACTTCCTGTGCAGTCGTCCAGAAGCAACAAGAATGGCGCTGGAAAGAACACGGTCAAAAGTGACACAGACTGGACCGAGGGAAGTGAAGTGGAGGACTCTGATGTTTCTCCCAAGCCCACAGGTGAGCTTTGAAAATCCTGAAAATTGTATTTAGGACGGTGGTCCTCACCCAGGGACACAGTGCTGGAAGCCTGAGCTGGGAGAGTGTGCATGGAGAGGGTAAGGCTCATCCCAAAGGCGCTGCCTTTAGCAACGTGGATGCACTTAGCAACCAACCCATCCTCAAGCCAAGGGAGGAGGGAGGGAAAACGTGGGGTTACCTGGGTGCATCTGGTTCCTAGGGCCACTGTAACAAAGGACCACAACTGGGTGTTGCCGTCCCAGAGGCCAGAAGTCCAAGGTCAAGGCATGGGCAGGGGTTGAAGGGAAGGATCAGTGCCTGTGTCCTTGGCCTCTCAGTGGCCATCTCCTCCCTGTGTATCTTCATGTCACTTTGCATCCGTCTCTGTCCTGATTTCCCAGTTTCATAATGGCACTGGTCACATAGATTAGGGCTCATTGTTAATGACCTTACTTTGACTACTTCTTTACATATCCCATCTCCAAAAAAGTCAAATTCTTAGGTCCTGGAGGTGAGGACTTCAGCCTCTAAATTCACAGGGGCATGAAGTAACCCATGAACACTTGATGACTATGAGAGTGAGAGTTCTAATACACTGTCAGCCTTTTAGCACAGACCGAGCCACTTTTAAGGAAAGGCAAGGTCCCAGTCTATGACTGCTGAAGAGAAGAGTAGTCCAGGATGACCTTGAACTCACTGTGTAGCCTAGGCTGATCTCCAACTTGCGGTGATGTTTCTGCCTCAGCCTCAAGTGCTGGAATTACAGGCATGTGCCACCATGCCTGGCCCGAAATTCTGCAGTGTAATTTTAAATTATATAGCTTAAACATTTCAGATATATTGTTTTATTTTGTATGATTTACATATTATGTAGCTGTGTAATTATATAAAATACAACTAATTTGAAAGTGGTTTATATTGTTTTGGAAATACCTATTTAAACAATTCTTTCATGTAGGAAATACTGAAATACAAATTTCTGACCATATACTTGAGTGAGGAGATCATTTTTTGATTTAAAACCTTTATAGAATAAAACCTTTATTGAATCTTGTCTGGACAACCATGATTGACTTTTAAAAGGAATTACGGTATAACTGTTTAACTTTTTTTCCAACTCCTAAATACATCGGTTAATGTTATTTAAATAATATGTAATAATGTACTCTTTAGACGCTTTCAGAGTTGCCTGTAAGGTTATTTTGGAAATGAAAACAGATGGAATTGGTGGAAAACTTTTCATGACTAATTTCTGTTGATCTTATAGGAACTGCCATTAAAACACTAACTGAAAAAGTTGAAAAGATGGTTTCACATCACAGAAATGTAAATAAACCAGTTGGTGGAATTAATGTTACTGAAGTGTTCATGATAAAAGAAGAATTACAAGAAGAACTGAAGGTGAAATCATTTTTGCTTGATAAACATGCATTAAATCATCTTTTGGTGAATATTTTTTTTCTGTTTTGTTTTGTTTTGTTTTGTTTTGTTTTGTTTTGTTTTGTTTTGTTTTGTGATAGGTACATATTCAAGGCTGGTCTTAAACTCACTATGTAGCCCAGGCTGGAATTTGAAGCGATCCTCCTGCTTCAGCCTCTGGAGTGCTGGGATTAGAGGCATGCACCACTGTGCTCAGCTGATGAATATATCTTAACAATTATGTTTTATAGTAAAACATAAACAAATACAAATATTTGGCATGGTAGAAGTTGAGAGTTTCATCTTATTTTGTTTTCAGTATTGTATTTCAATTTCATAGAGAAGCAAAGATAATTGGAGTGATAATTGGTAGAGACTGAACATCCCTAATCTGAGAAGTCCACAATCCTAAACTTTTTGAGCACCCAACGTCACACTCAGCATTTCTGATGTGGGAGCTGAGGATGTAACTCCGTGGTGCAGCTGTGCTTAGCGTGCGTGAGGCCCTGGGTTCAATCCCTAGACCACCCGTGCACGTATCAACACACAATTCACAATTAGGACTGTTCTGGATTTCTGATTTGGGTTATGGATGCTCATACCCTGTAAAGTCTATGCAAATATCCCAAAAGTCTGAAAAACTGTAAAATGTGAAACACTTCTGGTCCAAGCATTTTAGATAAAGGATACTCAACCTGTAATAGTACGTCACAAGCATATAGCACTTCAGGCTTTTGGAATTCATGTGTGTTACTTGATGCTTCCAGATGCTCACTGGCATCTACACAAAAATTGTGATTGCTAGAATCTGGGGTCTCCACATGTAAGACTAGGGACTTTGTAGGGTTTAGTCCCACATCAGAGCCCAAGTCAGTGAAGAAATGCCTTCAGAGACATGTGAATCAGGAGACAAGGGCTTGTTTATAGTAGCACAGTTCATAATAGCTAAATTTTGGAAGTGGCCTATAGATCCATCACCAGATGGATAAAGAAAATGTAATATTTACACACAGTGAAGTACTACTCTGCCATAAAGAAAGATAGAATCATTTCTAGAAAAATGGATGCACCTTGAGGACCATAATGTTAAGTGAAATAAATTAGACACACAAGCTTGAATATCACATGGTTTCTCTTATATGAGAAACCCAAAATCCAGGTAAAGAGCAAAATAAAAGATAATAGGAAACAGGGAGACATCTTTCTCAGATAGGAAGGGGATCAGGAGATGGCGGGAGATAGAATGAAAAAAGGCATGAAGTTGGTACGTACATGGGCCAGCGCCACACAAGGAATGGAAGTATTCTGTAATGCACACATGGGCTAATAAGAGACAGACAGACAGATGAGGGCAGGTGATATTCCCTTTATCTGTAGCAGAGAAGAGGCTGGGACGTTTCCTGAGCAGTTCTGACACCCAGGACACCAGAGTCTGCAGGAGGAGCTCTGCTGTTGTATTTCTAGGGAGCGTATCTGTGTCTTCCCACGGTGGTCATTCTTTTCTTAAGTTTTCACCAGCACTAGATTTAGCTCCTCTTCATCTGTGGAATCCAGAACATTCTGTCAAGGTACTTTCATTGGTGCTACTTGTGTTACCCACGCTACAAATGACAGAAAGCTGAAGATGTATGTAGCGGGAGAGTGTGCTTGCGTCCACAAAGGGCTCTTCCCACAGGGCTTGTGTGAGGGACACACAATATAGTGTTTCAGGAATTTTCTAAATTCATGGTGTATTTCCATGGCATGAAACAAAAAAGGTGATTCCTTAAGGTTTCAAAACATGAACTTCCAAATCTATTTGTTGCCATGCAGAAATGCCTAGATTTTGGATCCTGTGTTGTCCCCAACATTTTGTGTTTTGTTTTGTTTTGTTTTGTTTTGTTTTGTTTTGTTTGATACAGAATCTCACTATGTAACCCATGCTGGCATTGAACTTGTGGCGCTCCTCCTGCCCCAGCCTCCCCAGTGCTGGAATCATAGGTGTGTGCCACCACATCCGGCAGTTCCCCTTCAGTGACAACTGCTCAGTCTAAACTGCAAAACGATTTCAGGGTGCTGTTCTTTAAGAAACGTGACTTATTTTCCATGTATCCCTGTAAGTGTGCAGATGTGGATGACGACGACTGGGACATTTCATCCTTAGAGGAAGAAAAGTCTTTGGGGAAAAAAGCTGGAAAAGAACAGAAGGACCTTCTACCCCTGAAGAATGAGTCGAATTCTACTCAAGTGCGAAATGCCTGGGGCGCATTCTAGGGGACCCAAGGGAGAAGGTATGTGGCTTCTGCTCCCAGTCCTTTTCCGATGAGCTGTTTCCTCTTTGTACATATCTGTTTTATATATATCAGTAGATCATCAGACAAAAACAAACACATTGTGGAAGTATGATCTTGCATGCTGTATGTTAATTTAAACACTGAATATTGACAACTTAGCGACTGACACATTTACTGACCCTTTTACTTTTGGGCCTAATCTTTCATTTAAAAATTCTGTTATATTATTTTTCAAAATTTCCAAACAGTCTCTTTGTACAGATGTCCCATAGAAAATAAGGTTTCTGGTCTTCTACCTGAAAGAGACCATTCTTCTGGCAACCTTCCCCTATTTCTCTGTTTTCTATTAATATTTTTCTTGATTTTCTTCCAACAAAAATTTTTCTTGCAGCATTGCAGTCAGTTACAAACAAAATCATTAGTTGAAATGCTTCCCGTCCATTTAGGTTAGAGCCTGGATAAATATGGTAACTTTACTCAGCAAGCTGCATTCTGAACGTTAGAAGGTTGTAATTCATGTTTTTTATCAAAGTAGTTCTCCACACGGCGGGAACCAAGGTGAAGAGAGGGACTGCCCTGTCATAACTTGTCAATCCCAGGTCTCAGAATGGACCAACACCCCAGGGCCTTGACTTGACAGCTTGAGGCTTTGACTGTCGATGTCCCCTGTTGAGACGGATGAGGATTTGGCTCATTTCCACCAGCCAGTACGCCTTTCGTGCCCTCCCCACTACTTCTATGCCCCTGTTTGTAATTTTAGTTAGTACCCATCCTGCACGCATGCACTTGCCTCTCTCCGCAGGATCTTGTGCATCCCCTCTTGGAAAATGAGCTTTCATCCCCTTGTCCCTTTGCTGCTGTTTACCAAAATGTCAGTACTGCCACCTTGTCAGATTACAGCATGACTGTCACAGAGCCATCGTGAAGTTATTTGTGCTAAGGAGCGACCCCGATCTTTGAAACCCAAAAGCGCATGTTGTGTTCCATGCCACTTAATCAACAGGGTCGGAGGGTGGCCCAGGCCATGACCCCACCCCCCACGATGAAAATGTTTCTAGTCAAACTGCAGAGGCATTCTCCGCACTGTACTACTTCCATGGTTTTAAAAGTGTACGTACCTTAGAAAAATCTGTTTTTCACATTGAACCGTCCAGTGCAGAGATGTGTGTCGACTTGTTGATTTTCGTCTCCTTTCTTTACCACATCTGCTCCCTCAGAGATACTGATACCGTACTGCCACCCGTGGACTGAGTGCTTCGAGCTTCCAGGTCCTGGGTTGAAGGCTGGGGTGGGAGAAGCAGGAGCTTGCAGGCCGAAGGGCAAAAGCTCACCTCCTGGGGAAGACCCCAGAGATGCGCCCAGTTCATGCTGGATTTTACAGTGGTCTCCTGCATAGCTCATGGGGGCTGGGGCCGGGGATTCCTGAAGAGAATAGGACTCTGATAAATGGCGATATGGAATCAGGGGCTTTCTCAGGTTTGACCAGGTTTATTTAACCACTAGGGTTTCTTTTCTTCCTTCTCGCTGTCCCTCTGCAGCACTTCAAGAAATGAGTGCTTTGAAAAACTTAGTAGCTGAGACAGATCGAGTGACGCTTAGATTCCACGCCTCGGAAGATTCTCCCAGAGGCCAACAGTGCTTGGTGGCGGCCTACACGATCCTGAAGCTCCTGCCTTAGCATTTCTCTCAGTAACAAGGAAGCCACCTCAGAAAACACTCAAGTCTCTTCCTTGGCATTCAATACAGTGTTGAAAACCAGTCAGCAGTATTTTGAAGCGTATAAAGGTGTTTCACTTCCGCCACTGAACAAGTAACTTGCCATTAAAGTCAGAAAAGGTGTCTTCTTCAGAATGGTACTCTAGTGTTAAGTGCATTTTTTCAACTAGTTTTTTAAGTGAAACATTATTTTTTAATTTATATCAGGTTTTGGTTTGAGTTATTACAGCTTTTTTTTATATCGTATATATGTTGTCACAGTAGATGCATTGATACTGTAAAATTCTTTAAAATTGCGATAGTAAGCAGTGAAATCTTAAAGCGTTAGGCTGATTATTTGTCATAGTAGAAGTTTAGAATGATAACAATATAGCTAGGCTCACGTTAAATACATCTTCCTAAATTTCTTAGTCATATTCAGCTTTGAGCCACTGTAAGCATGTTGCCACTAAATGATTATTTTCTGTGCGATAATCTTTTATCTTGGATGTTTTATGAATACAGTGTAACTATTTAAAATGCCAATTAATTTATCAGAATATGAACAGAAAAGATTGATTCATTACTGAATCACGTGTAGGTAGTTTTTCTTTTTTTGGACTTGAAAAATACCCAATCCATATTATAAAATACCTCAACTAATTTTAGTTATATGGTTGAACAGTGACATTGTTAAAGGCCAAATGGTTCATCCAAAATGTTTTTTGCATTTTTTAATGCTTGTGGTACTGTCTGTACTTTGTTTCCAAAGAAAAGTTAACATTTTAACTGAATGGTTTGTTGGATTTTAGATCTCCTTTCATTTGTCAAGCTTACCAAGTAAAGCCCTCTCCATCACACCCTTGTGACTGTGGCTGATTATTCTGAGATGATTTCCAAGTTGAGTTTATGCTTTTTTCTTTTTGAGACAGGGTCTCGCTATGCAGTTCAGGCTGGCCTTGAACTCACTATGTAGCTCAGGCTGACCATGAACTTGTGGCGCTCTTCTTGCCTCAGCCTCCCGAGTGCTGAGATTACAGGTGTGCACCATCATGCCCAGCTGAATTTATACTTTTGTGAGGACTTAACTAGGGGAGGGGCCTGCCCTGATTAGCTATGTCGTGTAACATCCTGGCTTTAGAAAAAACCTGTTTCTACCTCCCCCAAGGTCCTTTTTACTTGTACATATTCTAAATTTGTTAACATTTTCCCAACTTCCTGCAGGACCGTTTTAATACAAATGTACTTACTCTGTGTTTCTAAAACCTTTACTAGCCAGGCATGGTGGTGCATTCCTGTAATCCCAGCACTTTTGGAGGCTGAGGCAGGAGGACTGCTGTGAGTTTGATGCCAGCCTGGGTTACTTACTGAGTTCAAAGGTCAACCTGAACTACATAGCAAAACCCTGTCCCAAAATAAATAAATAAGTTTACTAAATGCTGAATCAGTTTCATGTAGAAGGACAGAGATAAACAACCTACAAAATCAGTATGCCTGAGACAACCCTACATGACTTTGTTGATCCAGTTATTTCTATGGCAGGTGTTTATTGAGCCATTTGGTTTGGTTTTTTGTTTTTAAACCACCTTAGTTCACCTAATGAGAACTACTCTGAGACGTGGTCATTTTTATAATCATTTTAAAGGTGTGTGAACCAGGGGCCGGGGATTTAGCACAAGCACCTGCCTGGCAAGTGCGAGGTCGTGAGTTCGATCCCCAGTACCAAATAATAATAATAATGATAATAATAATATAAAGATGTGAGAACCAGAGTAAGTGACTTGCCAAAAGCCATACAACCAGTACAAGGGCAGAGGTTTTCCATACCTTCATCCTCTACCAGGAAATTTTCAGTACATTTTTGCCAGTTCAACTTTAAGTAAAAAAAAAAAAAAAAATTTAAATGCACACTCACACAACCCTATTCCCACACTACCCTGAAGCACCTACCTTTATGACTTTCTGGAAAAAGATATTTCAAGTACTGTGCTAACATGGCACTAACTAGGACGGAATTTTAAACAAACTTACTCGTTTTCCTTTTCTTTCCATTCAGCACCTCCAAATTGTGATTTTTTTTTTCTTTTCCTGTTAAAGCTTTTACACTTCAGGGAAATGATATATTTAGGTGCATTGCAATTCATAGTGGACAGCTTCCTGCAGATAACACAGGTACCACTGAGCTGTATCCCCAGCCTCAGCCCTCGCTGGCTTTTTCTCCTGTCTGTCTCTGTCTCTCTCTCTCTCCCTCTCATGCCAGGGATGGATGATGGACCCCAGGGCCTCCTGCATGCCAGCCCTCACTGGTTCCAATTCTGTATTTTACCCTGGACTGCCCCAGCCCTAAGTCCTGTTCTGTCACTGTTGTGACAAGTTACTCAAACTCTGCTTTAATTCCCTTCTCTGTGAACACAGATAAAACAAGTGCGTGCTGCACAGGGAGGCCTGAGGGGTAAGGTGGGGTGTGTGCGCTGTGTGTTCATGGTGACCGCTGCGGCCCTCGTGGGCATTTTATACTTAGGCCTGGCCCTTGGCATCTGTGTCCTTCTGCAATCACTGGAGCAACTCACATGTCTTGAAAAATGGCAAGGGTCTCAGTTCCCAGCTAAAAACAGCACCTGTAAGACACGGCCCATCGGTTCTGAGTGAGGCAGATGCCACGCTGGCTCTGGGACTTCCCTGGTTCTTTCAGACTTGACCACAGCTGGTGGTGGCCACTGCCAGCTGTGGCTGACGCCCTGCTGTGTCAGAGGAGACCCAGCAGTTACTTAAGGTGGCCGTGCCGCATAAAGGGCAGTAACACTCTGTCCTCATTGGCCCTTCCTTGAGCCATGAGACTGAACGACAGGCGTGACAGATGGGTGCAAAAACAAGAAGGCAACTCCATGCAGCTGCCAATAACTTGTGTATTTGACTTGGAAATCGTGTGAGGAACAGTCTCAGACTGGCCCGGTACTGTTTAGAAGGCAGCATTCTTTCTGCATTTCCTGTTTTGAATATGAATGAAACAAGGAATAGGGTCAAATATCTCAGTATGCATGATCCAAAAGGCCTCTAAATGTATGAAATGTACAAATCCTGTAAATAACCTGTTTATTTTTTTTATAGAAAGCCATAACAGAAAATGATTAGTGCATAACCATGTAAGAACATTTACATCCATACAATCAACAAATTCTTCAAATTCATGTTTTAAAAATAGTTTGAGTGTTAATTATAGGAGGGTCTTTGACGGGATCATTTTGTGAACAGTCCGCTTTGATAACAAACTCCAGACACAGCCTGCCAGCAGAGCATTTCAGACGTAAGCATTTTTATCGAACTGTTTTGAAGGGTTTGTGGTTTTAAAATCTCCTTCTCCCCCATGATACTTTGTCCGAGAAGACATGACAGACGTGGCTCCGTTGTATGTGTATCCCATTCTGAAAAGGCAAAAACAGTTTTTATAGACTCTGTTCGACTCAGGACACACAAACTGGATGGAAACCACTTCTGTCCATAGCAAAGCTTAAACCTTTCTCTTGTCAGCTGTCTTTCCCTCCTCTAGCTTTGAGAAATGGCTCCGTGTCATTTCTGAGTAGCTTGCATGACAAAGAATCTCTGCAGAAGAAACCCGTGGCTTACTCATTTGTTCAGTTACTCTTTTTCAAAGCGATTTTTAAAAAACTCATTTTCCCAGAACCTGGAAGACTCAGCAGTGACCTTCATCAATAATTCCTGCCTTCGGAAAAATGATAAGGCCAGTGTGAAGAGCATGCCCTCATATGTAGGTTACTATTTCTAATTCAAGAACTACTCTTGGAATCTGATAATGATAATACTCTTTTTGTTTGTTTTAAAACTATATTCCTAACTCTTTCAATTCTGGGTTTTTGAGGTTTCTAAGAATCACATGATCGGCTGTAGTTTGTCCCATGCATAATGATGTTTTACAGTAGTATAGTACCTTTTAACAGAAGATTTTTGTCTCTTGCATACCTGGGTGTTTTGTTGTTGTCGGATATTGAAAAGCAAAATATGACACCACCAATTATGCAGAGTGAGGCTCCTGCCCATCCAATAAACAGAGCAGCTCCTAATTCATACCTGTGAGAAAACACGACCCAAGTATTACAGCTCACTTCCCGAGTGGGGTTTAAACAGTGTTTAACCCTGCTGGCCACCATTTACTAAATGTCCATTATACATTTTTGCTATTGGAACTTGTAAAGGAAGTGGTAATACCTTTGTAAAATGCTTTAAACTCTTCCTAAAGTGTTTTTATGCTGATGACTTCCTTATACCTCCCCAACATTCTAAAAGGAAATGAGGGTGTCCAGGCAGGTGAGGTGAAAACCCAGGCCTCCTGACTTACTTGGTGTTCCTCTTCTGCACTCTGCCTTTGCTTCCCCAAACTTTGCATCCATTTATTCTGTCCCCAGGATAAACTATTTTGGCACACTGCATTTAGAAAAGGGGAGGCTGCCTCTGCTTTCATTTCAGATCAATCCAATACATGTTTATTGAGCACCAGTTAAATGCAAATAAACCGTGGGTAGAAGGTGACCACCTAGAGTCAGAAATGGCATTATCTGATTTATCAGTACAGTCTAGTGGGGAGATGAATGTGCATGGTATGAAGCATCTTCCAGGCCACCGTACTCTGCAGATAACCTCAGGAGATGAAAAGGTAAAAGAGACAGTTCCTACCTTGGGAGGGCACTGTGCAAAGGTAAGGGTAATGTGACTGAGAACATAGAAATAGGACACTTGTCACAGAGTGCTAGAGGAGACCCTTTGGTTGAGGAAGTCACCCAGACAAATGACCAAGGACACACCAAAGGCACAGGGCCGTGTGCTGCTCCCATGTTTGCCTGTCCCTTTTCCTGCAGAATAGGTGTTTCGGTTTTGTTTTTATAAAGAAGGACTCCTTGGGGCCCATGCACCTTCTCTGTAGCCCAAAAAAAAAAAAACCTCACAACACTGGTTTTCAGTATAAAATGAAGCCAGAGTGGGACAGTCTGTTTGGATCACCGGAACCTAGGGAGGCACTGAGGTATGAAAGTCAGGAGAAGGGAAGATGGAGCCCAAGGTCAGCCCCATCCCCAGCCATCCCCTCCCCTAACCAGGTCACCACATGATGGCGCTGTCATGACAACTCGCGGGAGCTAGTCCTGCGCCCCTCATCTCTTTCTACTTGCCTGTAATTCTCAGCCCAGGCAGGCTTTGTAGTGTGGACCGAGAGGTCAGGAAGGGTTAGGGTAGCCCTGGCCACTAGCCAGAAGAAAAGGAAGCCAC
>RJWT010002735.1:0-39373 GCA_004365215.1 Cuniculus paca | reverse complement strand
TGCAGGGGGGAGGGGGCGCCCTTCGGCTGGTGGGCATTTACCTGAATGAGCCGTCTAGGTTGGCGCGATGGATGAAGCTGAGCTTTGCGTCGGCCCAATAGAGCTTCTGCTCCTCCAGGTCGATGGTCAGCCCATTGGGCCAGTAAATTTCTGAGTCCACAATGATTTTCCGGGTGCTGCCGTCCATCCCAGCCCGCTCAATCCGGGGCGTCTCTCCCCAGTCTGTCCAGTACATGTACCTAACAAGCAGGGTAAGGGCAAAAAGACAGAGAGAGAACAGATCTGGATTTCCACTGGTTTCAACTTCTGCCACGCACCCTAAACAAAAGCCATCAGAGTGTTCAGGGTTTTGAGAATAGTCGTGTGAGGTTGAAGACAGGAATTTTGTGGGTTTGTTCATTTTGGTGGTACCAGGGATTGAATCTAGGAGTGTTCCACAAGTGAACTACATCTTCAGCTCTTTTTTTGGTGGGTGGGCATGGGGGTGGGGCACGCAGAGTGTCACTAAGTTGCCCAAGCTGGGCTTCAACTTGCCATCTTCCTGCCTCAGCCTTCCCAGTGCTGGGATTACAGGAGTCCACCACCATGCCCAGCTAGAAACATATTGTTAAGAACATAAAAAACAGTCCACAAAATGATGAGAAATGCATTATTAGGTTAGACCAATATCAGAGTGGGCTTCCACAGACCAAGACAGCTACAATGTCACTAGGCAGCAGTCTACAAATGGACCGTCACTGACCTAAACGCCATCATGTGGCCCATGACTACATTGCCAAATTGCCCTCAGTTAACAATACACTTTCAAAAAGACAAACAGTTCTTGTTCTTTTAATAGTGGTATAGCACAATGTCCCATTAATTACTTAAATGGCTCGGTGTTCGATGTTTGGATTATTTTCAAATTTTTGCTATTATGAAAATGCTGCAAATGAACCTCTAAAAGGCAATTAAAGACATGCAGAATGGGATATAGCTAAACCAGGATGAGCTATCAGGCCATGAAAAGACATACAAGAACCATAAATGCTTATTACGCAGTGAAATAAGCCAGTCTGGAAAGGCTATATATTGCATGATTCTGATTCTGTGGCATCTGGAGAAGGCAAAATATGGAGATGGCACAAAGATCAGCAGTTTCCAGGGGTTAGGAAGTGGGAGAGGCAGGTAGGTGGAGCACTATCCACAGGGCAGGGCAGTGACGCTCTCCTGTACAATGCTGTGACACGGACACAGGATATTACACATTTGTCCAAATCTGCAAAATGTGCTCACCAATAATGAACTGTAATAAACTATAGATTCTCGGTGACAGTGACACATCAGTGGAGGTCCACTGGTTTTAACAAACATAGTGCTCTGGGGGGAGAGTTTAGGGCCATGTGCATAATCTTTCTACCTTCTGCTCCATTTTCCTATGTATCTGAAAACTAAAGTCTGTTTTAAAAAGAACAACACATGTGGGTGGGACACACCCAGAAATAACAGCAGCTACTCCTGAGCGTTTGTGGGTGAGCTGGCTTTGCCCATCCACATCCCCAAGGTTCCAACAAGGGTCAGATGCCACACATCCTCAAGAACTCACCACATCCGCAAGGCTTTCCTCTAACCCATTTTCTCTAGCGTTTGGCAAACTGGTCCCCCTGCTTGGCCCCCGTTTCTTCAGAGGTAAAACTTCATTCATTTTACCAACCTCTGAGCTGACACTAAGGACCAAGGTCAGCTGTGGCCCTGGGGGGCTCCATCCGAGGAAGGAAACTGACAGACACACAGCCTCAGCCACCCCAAGCAGGCACCCCTACTGTGGTGGGTCCCCAACCCCAGCTTCCCAGCAGGGGTCATTTCCAAGCCAGGAACACCACCACCTCCCAGAGCAGTTATGAGGACACCAATGACAATGAGGGTATAGGGGCTTCACACAAAACGTTGTCTCTGCACCAGGGCCAGGGACCAACTGTACCTGACTGTTATCACCCAGCCCTATTCTCCAGCCCCGTGGGGACAGAAGGGGGCACATTTCACACAACAGTTCTTCAAATAGCATCTCCATGCTGCCCTTTCTGCAACTAGAAAAAGCCCGACCAACACAAGGAAAGCCGGAAGTGTTGTTCCCAGTACATGGATGAGGACGGTGAGACGCTGGAAGGCTGACCTGCACGGGTCACGGCATCGAGTGGCAGCTCTGGGAGCACTGTGTGGCTGTCTGCTGAGAGCCTGCACCAGGCAGAGTGTGACTCAGTTCTTCAGCAGCAGGGACAGGGCGTCGAGGGGACTTTTCCTGGCAGTCTGAGGCTCGAAGGTGCTGATGGCCAGTTTGGCAGAGGCAACTGGCTGGTCTGGGGTGCAAGCCTCTACTTCCCTGGCTCTTCCACTTCCCCCATACCCAGGTGCCCCTTCCTGCCCAGGAAGAAGGATCTGTGTGTGATTCATGCGGCGTTCCCCAAACGCTGCACTGTGGCCCACTGACAAACCCGGAAAAGCTCCAGGAGCTTCACGTGGGCCCTACTTCACATCCCCCAAGTCGCATGACCAAGGCCTCTGTGTTCCTTAAATGGGGAATCTGCAAATGGCCGTCACCAGAGCTGCATAGCGTGGCTGTGCTGCAGACAAGCCTGTGTGTGGTCCATCCGGGGCAGTGTGGCCTGGAGTGGAGGGACCACAGGGGTGCTGTGCTGTCTCACACGGCAGGGCTACCTACATTTTAAAGAGGCTGTGCGATTCATCCTGGCTTAACTGGAGACTGTGCTGCAACTGCAACCCCATCAGACTGGTCCAGGCCGTAAGAATTAAGAAGAAAGAACAGATACAGAGTGCATTTCATGCAGTGGAGGAAGGGCATTTTTATTGTAACTGCTGCGTTTATTGAGCCCATGAACTGTGTTAGTGTTTGCCCTATGACGTGCAACTTAGTCACACCTCTGTGCAAATTAGGGTACCAAGGCACAGAGCAGCAACGCACCATCCTTGCCTGTCCTTCTCTTCAACCCACACGAAGAATGCCAGCAAATACAGTTGCTTCTGCCCTCAGAACTGTCTCTATCTTAGTTACTTTTCTTGTTGTTGAGACAAAATACCAACACCCATAAGTTAAGAGAGGAAAGGTTTATTTAGCTCACAGTTTGTAGAGGTTTTGGTCCATCATTGGCCGACTCTAAGGCAGGGGGATGTGGCAGACAGGCATCACAGAGGAGAAACAGTTCACGGCGGAGAAGATAGCAGAGCAACCAAGAGAAGACAGCAGAGCAACCAAGAGACCACCACAGCTCTTTCTACCCTCACATCTTATCCAGGCTACTTAGAGCTGGCAGCACTCATGTTCTTAATCCTAGTGCCTTTGATCCTAGCATTGCACCATGAATCAACACCAGCATCACACACTCTAGATTCAGCCGCTGCTGAAAAAGCCCCACCTATGACTGCATGAGGCTTGGTGGGACACCTAGACACCAGCCATAACACAACCCAAAGCTGGTCACTTTTTTATCACTAGTCCACTTCCTCCCTGGTCCAAGTCACTGCCCTCTGATGCCGAGATCACAGTAACTGCTGTCGGGGCCCCAGCCCCATGCCTACCCCAAAGCCTACTCTTACTCCACCAGCCCAGGGGAGCCCCTTTAGTTTGAGTCAGACCAGGTGACTCAACTCAAGACTTGCCCTGCCCCTCCCCGTACCTCATGACTCCTTTGAGCGTAAATGAACCATTCAAACTCTGCTACAGCCTTCCATGAGCTCTGGCTTCCAGCTACCCCAAGGCCTTCTCACTGTCAGTTCCCCTTGTCTGGAATGCTCTTCCAGAGGTCCACGTGGTTCTTGCCCTCATCTGCTTTGGGTCTGCTCAAAAGTCACCAAGACTTTTGTGGCTTCCAAATTCACCACAGCCCTCTTTGCCCAGGCCCTGCTTTATTCGCCTGGTGGCACGTGTCCCTCTCAGCCCCACCATCCATTTACCATCTTCTGCCAGGTCCACCATGAGGGCCTCAACGGCAGAGAGCGGCTGCACACGAGCATGGGAATGGACCTGGGCATGTGTGCTTGTGAATGCTCGCTAAAACGCCAGCTGGGAGGGGACAGAGCTGCGGCGTCCAGTGTGTGTGAAGCAGGGGAAGTGGCTGGGGAGGAGGAGAGCAGGGTCCCTGAAGACAAGATGGCCATGGCATCCAGTGCTGGGCAGACCATGTGCCAGCCCGGGACTAGGACTCTCCAGATGATCACTCCCTCAGCCTTGCTCACTACGGACAGATGCCTTTCTGAGCCAGGGGAACTGCCACCTCAGCCACCAGCTCCCAGGAAGGGAGTCAGGCTGGAGCCACACTGTAGTCCTGGAGAGGTCTACAGAGACTGTACTGGCTGCACAGAGACCGTCCTGGTTGGCCTCAGCCCTGGGCAGTGGTGGGTGGCCAGCTCACTTGGAGGGGGCAAGGGGCCACAGGGACAGGTGGCTCCCCAACATGGCATTCCAGAGACTAAGGTTAGAGGTGTCTTTGGGGCAGGGAGTTAGCCGCTCTAGCCTGACCTCACGCAGTCAAAATACTTAGGCAGAAAATTCCACCCTAGGGCCAGGGATTTAGCTTAGTGGCATAAGCATCTGCCTGGCAAGCGCAAGGCTCTGAGTTCAATCCCTTCCGGTACCAGAAAGAAAGAAAGAAAATTCCACCCTAGCCTTCCCCTCATGGGTATGAACATGAATATGAACAAACACACACACCCTTCTACCCGCATATGTCTCAGTCACACATACAACACAATACTGCATGCTTACAATTTCATACACATGCAGTCTCAGCACACACTCACTTGTAAACACGCCCATTAATATGGATATATATATGCTTGTCATGTGCTTCGGCTCACGCACATACACATATGCTCGTGCAATGCACACACAAATTTGTACACGTCACACGCGTGCAAATTCACATGAGTAAATGCTCACATATTCATATGCACACAGCTCATACTCACACTCTCACTCAGACACACACACAGGGTTTTTCATAAAACAGCCAATTCCAAAGGCCCCAGCTGTTCTCATGCACTCTGAAGCCTGCCCCATGGCCTCAGAGGTAACAGGTTAACTCAGCCACCCCTTACCCCTCACGTGATCTGTTCCTGAAACCCCCAGAGGTGAGCCCTGGAGGCGACAAGCCCCACCTCCCAGCCCTCATCCAACTTTGGAGACAGAGGGGCCCTAACTGCCCAGCTTCTGCTCAGGCCGCAGACAGTGTAGCTAGTGTCACCTGGGACAGGTGAGCCCAAGGCCAAGGCAACAGCAAATTGGAGACGCCTAGCCTGGAACACAGAGATCTCCAGTCCTATTTCAGAGCTAGTGGCACCTTGAGACTGGGGACGGCCAAGGCAAGGGCTCTAGACCCAGACTTCAGGGGGGAAGGTGCAGCGGAGCAGTGGCAATCGGCACCCACACCAGGACGCCGCTCAGCTCGTCCCTGGGATTTCTAACTCAGGAGACCTGGGTGAGTCCCACAGGACCTCCACACCGTGCTCCTCACCTGGAGACCCCGGGATGGAATGTCTCAGAGGCTTTGGTGACATTAAATGAGCTGATCGCACAGAAGAAAGTGTTTGGGTGTGCTGCTCAAAACATCTGGCCATTCTGAACAGGACAGGCATGGCCTGGCAGGGCCAGGCTCTGGCAGCCTAAGTAGGAGTGTGTGTGCCATGCCCCCGTGTTACTCCCAAGAGAGAGGGTGAAAGGGTGACTGTGGAAACTATTCCTGTTTGGAAATCTGGAACAAGCAGGCCTGTGAAACCAGGCCACTTCCCCGCCACTCTCCACCCCAGCCCATAGCCCCAAGGATGTCCTCAGCTTTGCCACCACTCACACACTGCCCCAGCCACGGCGGCGGCCCTGAGGCTCCAAGGGCCAAACTGAGCTCAGTCAGACGCGCAAGTGGGTGGAGCTGCTTCCAGAGCACACAGAGACACCACCCCAGCAGGCTCTGCTCCAGACAAGAGGAGCCAGCCAGGGCAGCCAGTGCAGTCAGGAGGAAGACGCGCCTTCCATCCACGAGGTGCACACTTCCCGGGCCTCCCCACAGCAATGACATTTAATCTTCCCATCTCTGGCCCACTACACGGGCTGCCCAGACACAGCAAGTTTAAAACGACACATAAGATCAGGGATTTACACGTCTGCCAACCCAGCTACTTAGGAAGCTGAGACAGGATTGTGAGTTCAAGACCAACCTGGGTAACTTAGTGAGACCCTAGCTGAAAAAAATAAAAAATTAAAAAGGAGGAGGATATAACATGTTCATAGGTACAGCACCTTTGGGTTCGATCCCTAGCAATGAAAATCAAAATGAAACAAAAACTGTGTATGTGTGGGATAGAGGGGAAATAATTGCCAGCAATGGCAAATCCCGAAAGGTGAGTTCATTTTCAGGTTGCCACATGTTCTGTGAAGAAGGACCCAGGATTTAGGATTAAGGAAATCCAAGAAGGAAACCCTGCCTCCCTCCTCCCAAGGAACCAGGAGGGAAGTGGCATGCTTACCCATGAGCAGGGTCCAAGGCGATGGCCCTCGGCTGGTCCAGGTCCTGCCAGAACAGCACCTTCCGCGACGTGCCATTGAGGTTGGCCACCTCGATACGGTTGGTCTCTGAGTCTGTCCAGTACAGTTTTTTGCCCACCCAGTCGCAGGCCAGGCCGTCAGGTGAGACCAGGCCAGAGACGATGACATTCTGTGTAGCTGCCCCTGTCTGGTTCAGGTAGGTCTGCTTGATGGCCTCCTCGCTCACATCTGTCCAGTACACAGCACCCTTGGAGAACTGGAAGTCCACCGCAGCTGCGTCCTCCAGCCCGCTGACCACGATGGTGGACTCCAGCTTGACTCCGCCAGCATCCACCAGCCGCACGTCCCGGCGGTTGGCAAACAGCAGGAGCGGTGAGGCTGTGGGGTAGAAGCAAACTATGAGGACCACGCAGGTGGGGCACAGGGAACCAGGATCGGGGGAGGGTGGCATGACCCACTCCTGCCACCTGTCCCACCTGTACCCAAGACCTTGGGTCCCTTCCTTTCACCCCCCAACTGCTGCGTGGAAGCTGCCTGGACAGCTCCAGAACCACAAATGATCTTATTTCTAGACTCAGTAACAGCTACCACTCACTGAGCAACTGCTGTCTGCACCCTCCCAGGTATGGGCGACTCCTCCTGCCACATCCCCACCTCACACATACGTGCTGCACAGAGGAGACCACGGAGTCGTCTGGATGCTGCAGGGGTCTCGCTCTGCTCTACAAAGAAGCCACATCCCTTTGTCAGCCTGATGCAGGGGCACAGACTGGAAGACTCAGCCCTGGACACAATGTCCAGCAGAGGCCTGGCTAGGGCTAAGCTTTGAGAGGTGACTCACAGGGAGCCTAGGCTGGACAGTGCCTCGAGATTTCCTTCCAAGTGCATGACAGCTGCCCAAGCCCAGGCCCTTCCAGTGACTGCGGCCTTGGCTTCCCATCCACCTCTGTATTCTAGGTTCCCCCACCCTGGTCCTAGACACTCCTACAAAGAACAATCCTAAAGGGGCACCCTGGAGCCCACCCCTCAGCCCAAAAACCTTCCACGGCTCCCTGTGTCAGTGTTCCTAGCCGCTAGCCTCCCTTGTTCTCTTCTTCCCCCATCCCTCAGGGATCCTGATCTGCCCCACAGCTGGGCTGTTTCCCTCACCTCTTATCACTTATGGCTCCCAGCCTCAGTGACTTTCCAAGAGCCCTCCCCGAAATGCGGGTCTCATCCCGATGCCTCTGTCCATAAGAACCAGGGGGACCTGTAGACCATCACTCCACCACATACCTCAGAGGCCAGCCCAGGACCGACCCATGACCCCATTGCCAGAGAGGCCCAAAAATCACAGGAGATTCTGGACATGAAGAGGCGGAGGTCCCTGGACAGCTCCATTGCTTGACAGTCAGCAGGGAGAGGCTGCACTGGCCACAAGCACCCTGAAACATCATCTTGGGGTTTGGCTAGAAATAGAGGCCTTTTTCACAGGGGCTCTCATGCGGTTTCTCCTGCACAGGGGGGGACCCAATCAGCCACACTCCAGCCCCACCAGGAGGGGTCTGCCAACATCTACACAAACTGGACTCAAGCGCTGGAAATCATCTAAGTGGTGATCAGTTAGTTCAGCGGCTTCTGTTTCAGCAAGCAAAGGGTTTGCTCCTCTGAGACCACCCAGGATATCCAGACCCAGGACACGGGACAAGCGCCATCCAGGCAGCAGGGTTCAGGGCTCAGGCTCCATGGCCAGTGTAACACCCTTGGCGTGCCCACACACAGTAGGGGATCCCCTAATCCTACTACCACCATCTTCGCTATATCTGGTCTATGGTTCTCTAAG
This sequence comes from Cuniculus paca, assembly GCA_004365215.1. Taxonomy (NCBI): domain Eukaryota; kingdom Metazoa; phylum Chordata; class Mammalia; order Rodentia; family Cuniculidae; genus Cuniculus; species Cuniculus paca. The sequence goes on along the minus strand of RJWT010002735.1, from coordinate 31,019 downwards.
GCAGGAGGGGACACGGTGAAGATCAAACCACAGCAAGGCACAGGCAAACAAAAAAAAATTTTTTTTAAACTTTGTGCCTCAAAAGACCCTCTCTACAGTGCTGCATGCCTGTAATCTCAGCCACTCAGGAGGCTGAGGCAGGAGGATTCCAAGTTCAAGCCCAGCCTGGGCAATTTAACGAAGACCCTGTCTTAAAAAGGGCTGGGGAACACAGCTTGGCACCTCAGGGGTCAATCTCAAGAACTGGCTACATGGGGTTGGGGGGAAGACACCATCTATAGAATAAAAAGGCAGCTCACAGAATGGGAGAAAATACTTGCATATCAATCTCTGATGGAGAATTAATACCCAGAATTTATAGAGAATGCCTAAAAACATAAAAACCCCAACTTAAAGCAAAAACAAGCAAGGAACTTAAATAGACATTTATCCGAAGATGAGCTACAAAGTGGCCAATAAGCCCAAGAACAAAGCTTGGCCACACTAATTAATCAGGGAAACGCAAATCATAACTGCACTGAAATGCCTGCTTACATGCGTTAGACGGCTGCTATCAAGGAACAGAAAGCATCACCCCAATGTGAAGAAACCAGAACCCTTGAAATCTATTGGTGGAAATGCACTATTGGTGGTACAGGCGCTGGAAAACAGCATTGGTGGTTCCTCAAATAGTAAAACAGAAGTACCATCTCACTCAGCAATTGCATTTCTGGAACTATACCCAAAGCTATTGAACACAAGATCTCAAAGAGATTCACGCACATCTATGTTCACAGCAGCATTACTCACAATGGCAAACAAGTGGAAGCAACTCAAGTGTCCATTGATGGGTGAATGAATAAACAAAATGAGGTCTAGCCACACGATGGAATATAATTCAGCCATGAAAAAGGAAATTCTGATACCTGCTGCAACAAAGCTGAATCCTGAGTGTATTAGTAAGTAAAATAAGTTGCTCAGGAAAGAATAAGTACTATAGGATTTCACTTACATCAGGTCTCTAGATTATCAAAATCATAGCTACTGAGAGTAGAAAGGTAGTTGCCAGAGGCTGGAGAGAGGGATAGAGAGTCAGTGCTTCTGTCTGAGGAGAAGAAAAGAGTTTTAGGGCCGGGGATTTAGCTCAGTGGCTTAAGCACCTGCCTGGCAAATGTGAGATTGTGAGTTCAGTCCCTGGTACCACAAACAAACAAAAAATAAATAAGTTGAATTTCCTAAAATATTTAAAACTTTAAAAAAAAAAGTTTTAGAAGTGGGTGGCAGTGACGGCTGCAAACAGTAAATATGGACTTCATGCCACTGAACTGGGGTACAATGGTGAGTTTTATGTCCTGTATATTTTACTGTTACAAAGTTAAAAAAAAATCAATGCGATGTGACAACTCCAGCTGAACCTGGTGTTCTGACCTCTCACATAGACGGCCAGAGTGAAGAACATCTGTCCCCAAATCTTGCTCCTCTCCCTAAAAGAGTGAAGAAAGCTCCCGGCAAAGTCAGCAGCTCTCTGCAGTCACATAGGGATGTCACCCAGTCCTACATCCACCAGGGCTGTGGGTGACGGTGACCCTCTGGACATGGGAGAAGATGAGGCTCGGAGAAGAGCCTCGACAGTGAAGGTCAAAGGCCTGGGCGCAGGGCATGTGCCATGCTATGCCCAGTTGGTAAGAGGACAGGAGTTTCCTGTGTATATGCATCTCAACGAGTAGGTACTGAGCATTTCAAACAGAACCTTCCCGGCTCTGTGCTGGAAGACCACCCTCCTGGCTGCTCATCACAATGCTCCTCAATGCACCAAGGACCCCAGGGGACTGTGCCCTCCTAGGGGGCTATGCTCCTGTCACAGCACCTCTGCTCAGGACTGACCATTGCAACCGCTCTCCGAAAGCCACCTGCCCCGACCCTGTGGATACCCAACTTCAAGACACTGAGTTACCCCCACCTGTGAAATAAAAGTACGGGGGGGCTGCACAGAAAGGTCCCTCAGGCCCAGCCCTGCTCCAGTCCCTGGGCGCATTCGGTGGCTGGGCAGACAGGGGCTACCCAAGGGGTGAGATGCTAAGCCCTGTGGGGGACAGTGGGATAGGGGCACTTGTGCCCAGGATCAGGAAGTGTCTGGAATCTGCAAAGAAGCCAAGAAAACTAGAGGCTGGGGGAGCCCCCTTCTTCCCAGGGCAGAGGGCTGTGTGGGGGGAGCCACTGCCAACAAAGACACTCATGGCCCATTCATCATCCCAGCCGCCCAGAGCAGGGATTACCAATAATTCCGTTTCGTGTGTGAGGGTGACCGTCCCGCGGCTCTCTGCGTCCTGTCCCCATGCAGCAGTGAGGATGTGATCTGTCCCGGCAGGCTGAAATTTCACCCCGTGCTTCCTGACAATCCGGGCGTCACAAAAGCCTCTGAGAAGCTGACCCTCCCCCAACATACAACATATGCGGCGCTGCTGCCAGGTCCCACGGAAGCCCCTTCCCGAAGTGGGCCCTGCCCCAGCCCAAGAGCCCCTTGCTGAAGCAAGCAGGGAGCCAAAGGACCCGACGTGGGGCTTTCAGCTTGATCCCAGCTCCTCTGGGCGACCGTGAAGGGAGCTGCACCAGGGGAGATGGAGGAACACCAGGTGAAGGGCTCCCGGGGTGTGAGCCACATCGAGGACGTGGCCAAGTGACTCTGGGACTGGAGGATCCTGGGGCCGGGAGAATCTCCCCAACGCGCCGCTGGCTGTGCTTCCACCGGGCAGGAGGAAGCACAGTGATACCCCGAGGGGCAAGTGGACGGCTGGCCAGGAACCCAAAAACCCCTTCCCCGAAGTGGTGAAAGGGGTTCTGGGGACTGGGGCACCCAGGGAGGGCGGCAGGAGCCCCTGGAAGCCGCCTCAGGCGCACAGAACCCCAGTTGGGTCCTGTTCTCCTCTCTTCCCAAACCAGAAAGACCACATTTCACATTTCACCACGGTTTACAGTTCAGGTGTGCTCTTCAAAGGCAGAGAGGGGGGTGTTTTTTAATTTCCTGTGACTTTTCCCAACCCACGACTGAGTGCCGGAGCCAGTGAGGCAGAGCCACACGGCAGGCAGGCACGTGCTCCCAGCCACGAGAAACAACCACATGCTAATTCCTAAATGGTTTTGTCTTTTTTTTCTTTCTTTTTTTGGTCTTTTTTGAGACAGGGTTTCGCTATGCAGTTCAGGCTGGTCTTGGGCTCATTTTGTAGCCCAGGCTGGTCTCGAACTTGCCTCAATCCTCCTGCCTCAGCCTTTTGAGTGCTGGGATTACAGGAATGTGCCACCACACCCAGCTGCTAATTCCTAAATTTTAAGAGGAGCCCATATCCCATTCATGTCACCTAGGGAACTAACTGCCTTTCCCTGGGGACAACAGTGAGCTGGGCCTCTATGTGGGTGGTCCCCCACCCAGCTGGCACCACAGCCCCTCTGCCTGCCTGGGGGAGCCCAACTTACGTGGGCACCTTGCCATCCAGGGACCTGGGTGCCCAGCCCCATCCAAGGGGGCACGGCTTGGTGGAGCCCTGCCCTGGGCAACACAACCCCATCCTCTCTGAGGTGGAAGCGACACAGACAGAGAGAAGCTGGATGAGAGGAGAGAACAGAGAGCAATGTAGATACAGAAGACTCTGGAAGCACAGAATCGGGCACGAGAAGAAAAAGAAGCACAGGGCTAAGAACAAAGTGTGGTTCCATTCAGCACCTATCTGAGCTTGCCTTGCCACTAGAGCTTGCCTTCGGGGTGCTATGTTCAGTGGGAGAATGAGACAACAAGCACAAGCCACAATACATGTGGCTGCATTCTATGAAGATGGTCAGAGGAAGCCTCATTGGAAAGCGGGGGAGTCAGTGGGCAGGTACAAAGGTCCTGGGGTGCAAGGTCATGAGGGTGGAGTTATATGAGAAGAGCATGGCATATGCCATGCTCTGGGTTCCTTCCCTGCCAGATGACACCCTGTGACTCACAGGTCACAGCTGTGCATGCCAGGGTTGAGACAACAGCCCTTAGAAAGGTGCCTCCGAGACCTGCTCGGGGCCACATACCCAGTAACAACATGTTGGCCGCTGGCCTGAGCTTCAGGCAGACACAAGAAAGAATCTCAGAAATATTCAGGACAGAAGGGGAGCAGCACATGGCCCCTGAGGCTGCTTTTGAGAGCATCCAGCCTGGAGAAGGAGACAGGTAGGAGCTGGACCACTGGGCCTGGCTGCACTATGCCCCAGGACCTACTTGAAGTCACTGGGAGAGACACAGACTGTCACTGGACGGTTGGGGACAGATATCCAAACTACTCGCTCAGACAACACTCAGTGTTTAAACCTCCCCGGGGCATTCCCACTGGGTTTTATCCGATAGAGCACCCAAGAGAAGGAAAAGTCTTAGATGCAGTATCTGCTTTGGACTTTGATTTGGAAAAAAAAGACAAAAGATGAGTGCTGGTAGTACCTGGGCCATGGCCCCAGTGGCAAAGTCATGAGTGCAGCAATGACATCAGAAAACACCTGGCAGGCAGAGACAGAAACTGCACGCGCACGCTGCAACCACGGCAGCAGGTACTCGAACTATGGCCCTAAGACAGCACCGGCTGGGGACGAAGATTGATAAAGGAAAGCGACCTTGTCTGTAGACAAGTCTTGGGTAGCACACCGGCAAACATGTTCCTGTAAACATTCTACGCTCCAAATTCCATTTATATTGCTACGAAGCTATTTGTGCAAATATTTTTTTCCAGCACAGCTGATCCCAAGGGCAAAAGGACAGCTCAGCCCTCTGGAGTGGAGGCCCTGCGGCCACTCAGGATGACTGCTCTGAGCAGGACTCCAGGGCCACAGCCTGGCCACACCTGGCCTGGGCAAAGCTCTCCCGTGACCTCGACATCCTCCCAGTGAAACAGAGTTCATTACCACATGGCCACATCAGAGACCGCAAGGCCTAGCCAGACAAGCCAGACAGAGGCTCAAGTCTAGTGACGGTGCATTTTAAGGGCTCAATAAGTAACCACCGGGTGATGGTAGCGGTTTTTGTCAATTAAATGTTTCATTTACCCAGTCCTGGGCCAGTTCCAGTAACACGTATCAGCTCAAACTGGAAAGCCTGGGTTCAAATCCTGGCCAGGTCTCCAGCTGTGAGAGTTGGGTAAGATGTGTCACCTCCCCACTGAGTCTCGGTTTACTTACTCAGAAAGCAGGAAATGACAGTGAGGAAAATCACCTCTGGAGGCTTTGGGAAACAGGCAGGTCTTCAAAAAGTTAACACAGAAAACTTTATGAACCAGCAATTGCACACCTGTGGATATACTCAAGCAAGTTAAAAACTGCTGGGGCAACTAACGCATGTACATGCATGTTCAGTGTGGTACTAACATGGTCAAAGGTAGAACAGCTCAAGCGTCCATCTACTGACGAGCAGGTTAACAAAATGTGGTCCAGCGGTGCAGTGGAATATTACTTAGCCGCAAAAGGGGAGGAAATGCTGACACAGGCTACAGTGTAGATGAACCCTGAAGCTATCAAGCTCAGTGAAAGGAGTCAGACACAAAGACCACACTGGAATAGCTCCCTTTATATGAGATGTGGACATAGAAAGTAGATCAGTGGTTGCCAGGGGCTGGGATTGGGGGATGAAGAATAATCACTTAATGAGAACAAGGTTTCCTTTTTGGGTGATAGAAATGTTCTAGAACATAAATATGTTTAAAAAGGCATCACGACCCACAAAAAAAGGTCAAATTCCCTGTGACACACTTCCTTTGTCCAGCCTGATGTCCCAGGTGATTTAATCTAGTGCAGCTCTTCCTGGCAGGAACTCAGGACATCCCATGTTCCCCTGGGGTTCTCAGAACCTCCTGATCAAGAAGAAAGAGCAGACAGCTCAGGCTTATATCTGCTTTGTTTTGCTTTGTTTTGCAGTGCTGAGGAGCAAACCCAGGGCCTTGTGCACGCTAGGCAAGTGCCCTGCTACCGAGTCCCAGCCCCGGCCGCAGCCCTATCCCTGGATGGACACACCTGCTGCCCCCAAGACCCTGGAAAACCAGAGTTGGAGAGAGGCCCACTCTGGCCCCCACCAGCTGTAGGGAGTCAGCCCCACGGTCAGTTTACAGTCCCCGCCACAGCAGAATGAGGAGTTTCAAGACCCAAGCGCCAACAATCCCATTTTAAACCATGTAAGCATATCCAATATTTATATATAGAATTCATAACAGATGTCGGGGCTTCCATTCCGATAGCCTATATTTTACACTGTTTACATGGTTACACCAAACAAGGCCCAATTCGAGGTAATCCAATCCTCTGCTACTACACCAAAATAAGCAACATTCTTAGTACACGCCTTATTTATATTCACCAAGCGTTACATTGGGCCTCCAATGGCTTGCTGGAGCCTGGACACACGCTGTGGACTTATCAGGCAGGAATGATCTTTTGTCTAGTGCTAGCCAACAAGAGAGGCCAAGCAATGGGAGAAATCAGGGTTGTGGGACCCAGGGGCACACACACACACACACAGAGCTAAACTACCACCTATGCAAGAAAAGGTGGGTGACATGGAGTCCTGGGGAGGAAGCGCTGGCTGTGGCCCACAAGGCAGGCTTCCTGGAGGTGGGCAGACTGGAGCCTTGAAAGAGGAGCATGATTTAGCAGATGCAGAGCATGCCCAGGCCGGACACCATGCTCACTGAATGGTTCCATTCACAGTGCGCACACCCAGCTCCCTCAGCACCTACCATGGCTCCAGCTACCTTTCAGCCTGCGTTTCTCACACCGGGCACTCACACTACCACCTGCGCACCTCCCTGCACCCCTCCCAAGGGCAGACTTTGAGCCAGCCTGGATGACTCCCAGGCTCCAATCCCGCTCTACACGCCATCTGTCGGCCCCTCACCAGCACTCCTGGTAGAGGCCAGGTGACCCCAGCTCTGACAGCCCCTTGGCACCACCCTAACCGCCCCGGACCCCTTATGTCCTCCCACACCTTAGAATCAGCCTCTCCTGCGCCACACAAGTCACCATCAGGACTTCCACGGTGTTTTATATAAAGGTTTTCCAGTAAGAAAAAGCAAACTGTCACAGTCACTGGAAAAGACTGCACTCAAGTTTGTGGCAGCGAAGATCTGGTTTTAATAGTTAATTAAATTAACAGATTATTGACTTGTGGTGGGAGGTGGCTAGCGGTGTGGTTGTAAAGCAATGCGAATGCTCTTAAGGCAACCAAACTGTACACTTAAAGAGAGGGCGCTGGGTGCAGCTCAGGGGCAGGGCACCTGGGTGGCATGCCTAGAGCCCTGGGCTCCACGCTCAGCACAACAAAAACAAAAAGAGTTGCAATGGAAGTTTTAAAAGTAACAATACAAGTAAATACAAACCTATGATGTCCCATTGTGGAATTTTATGAGCTCCTAAAATGACTTGACTCAGAACCGTGGTTGCAGCCCTCGCAGGATTTTATTGTACAAAGGGGTTGATCACAAAGGCACATCTACCTACTCCTTTGAGGCAGTATAAACGCCACTACTCCTATTTTGTTCAACGAGTTAGAACTCAATATTTTCTCATTTATTTTGATATTCGAATCTCCCAAGATCTAGACAACGAGGTCCCCACAAGCTGTCCCTGTGGCGGTCCCTACCTACCGTGCCTGGAGGACGTCTTCAATTTCTGGTGCAAAGAAGTGCCCACTTGCTTTGTAGGTCTCCCTGCCTCAGCCTCAGAACTCTGGTTCCTTCTGCAAGGACTGTAATTCAGGAACCACAGCTAGACACTGGGGCGCTTGTTGCTGCGGGCCCATCCGTGGACAGTCGGGAGGTAAGGACATGCTCCGGACTCAGGACTCGAAGGTGGCACTGTGAAGAGCCTGCCTTCTCCGTAACATTTCCCTGAAACTCATGGCCCTTTCACCACCACTTACGGACGTGTGCAGGGAAGTAGAAAACCACCAATGCGCGTTAGCAGGTGAGGCCCGAGGAGGCGGCCTTCTTGTTTCAACTCTTGGACTGTCTCCTCCGTATTATCCCCAAAGGTCCTTTCCTCAGTCTGGCTACTACTACACTTTGCACTTTTGCTGTTTAAAGTGCCCCCATTCCTGGCGCTGAAATGCTCCCCAGTGCTCCCAGGCACAAGAGCCCATGCTGCGCCTCTGCGAGAAACAAAGGTGCTGGGTGAGCTTCCTTCAGGTGTGGAACACAGCATCTGAGTCTGCGAGTGCAACGTTAACGAATCAGTGCTAATCAGTAGTAAGGTGTCTTTAAAGGGAAACACAGGAGATGGGGCTGCGCACGGGTGGATTAAAATGTGAGCAGAAGCAGGGTGTGGTGGTGCATCCTTGTAATCTAAGCATCCTGGGAGGCTGAGGCAGGGAGAATGCAAGTTTGACCTCGGCCTGGCAACTTAACAACTTAGCAAAAACTCTGCCTCGAAAAATTAATTAATTAAAAGAAAAGGCTTGGAATGTAGCTCAGTTCAAAGGCCTTGGGTTCAGTTTCTAGTATCTCACCCCCCCAAAAAAAAACTGTGACCACAGGCTTATAGGAACCACACTGTGTATTCAATAAGTATGTTCACAGCAGTCTTTGCAGTTTTGTATGCTTGTATGTATGTATTGGCTTTTTGAGATGGTCTTGCTATGTAGTTCAGACCAGCCCTGAACTCACTACGTAGGCTGGGCTGGCCTCAAACTCACAACAGGCCTGCCTCAGTCTTCCAAATACTGGAATTACAAGCATGTGCCACCACACCTGCCTGGAGTTGTTGGAATTTAATTTAATTTAATTTAATTTTATTTTATTTTATTTTATTTTATTTTGTGGCACCAGGGATCAAACTCACAACCTCACACTTGCCAGGCAGGCGCTTAGGCCGCTGAGCTAAATCCCTAGCCCTTGTCTTTCTGAGACAGGGTCTCACTATGCTGTTCAGACTGGCCTTGAGCTCACTTTGTAGCCCAGGCTGGTCTCAAACTCAGAATGATCCTCCTGTCTCAGCCTCCTGAGTGCTGGGATTACAGGCGTGCGCCACCAGGCCTGGCGTCTTTGGAATTTTAAACAGTGCCTCAGTCTTCCTCATCTTTTCAGTCATTTCTATTTGCTGACATCACAACCACCGCCATCCTGCTGGTGGCCTCTGCTGCTGCCACCTCTGCGCTCCATCCCACCCCACTCCCAGATGAGGGGTACACTAGGCCATGGCCCCCAGGAGCTCCACACAGTACCCCCTTGCTGTTCCACTTCTTCAAACACAAACACCACCATTTCCACGTGGGGCTGCGCAGACTGTGAAGATCCAGGTGGAGAAATGGCCATCCTGAGATGCTGCCTCCCGTCCACGAACACGCGTTTCAGTCCCCTTTCACGTCCTGCTGTCAAGTTTTATTCATTTACTTTTTGCACATAGATCTTGCACACTATTTCTCAGCTATAATCTTACCTACTTTACTAAATACATTACCTATTTAAAATTCAAACCATAGCTTTCAAAAGTAAAACAAGAGTGATTAAGACAGAGTCTGCAAAAAGCCCCGTGACTGTGTGATAAAACATGAAACTTCAGCAACACTTAGGTTGGGGAGGAGGGGCAATGTTCCACCTCCCTCTCTCTCTATTTCTAAGAGCAAAACGTGTGAAAAGGACTGTCAGGCTACATGACAAGCACCAAGGAAAAATTGGTGCAGTCCCCCAAAGCACAAGTGACACATAAAGCCAAGTCCAGTCCCTTCTCTCCAAATCCAAGTCCAAGTTATTTGCCAAAAACAGAGGTCAGGCATCCTTAAGCCTCTGAAAGTAATCATTGCTGTGCCATTAACAACATTCTCAGCAAAAATCACTATCTTGGCTTCTCATGGGTCTTCTTTCCTTTTGTAACACAGCGCTGAGGATGGAACCCAGGACCTCGCACATCCCCGGCCCAGAACTTTCTGAATGAAGGTAGAAGTATTGAACACTCGAACCCACTCTTACATAGACAGTTCCGAGAAGACAGGGGTCTTCCCAGCCCCACGTCCCCGCGCCCTGCAGCTGGCACACAGCAGGCACTCAGTGACTGTGCTTCTCTCACACTGCAGTGACAGTGCCACCTGAACCCACGAGCGGCCACTCCGACCACAATGCCACGCACAGAATGCCATGTCTTCACTCGGGGTCCACTCAACTGAATGACAGGATTCTGCCCCTGTCTATTCTAAATGAGGGACCAGACATTACAATAATAATGGAATCTTAGGCTTCCTTTAATGGAACAGATGTTCCAGCTTTTACGGGAAGCTTAGCAAACTCAGGCCGGAGTGGGATCCCTGACAGCATCTCTAAGCATCCTGGGAATGGCTTTCCTCCCTTCCCTCCCACCTTGGCCCTCCTCACACTCCCTCATCTATCCATCTATCCATCCATCCATCCGTCCACCTGTCCATCCACTCACCCACCCAGCCCTACCTCAGGAAGCTTGAACACACCCCCAAATTGCTCTCCCCGAGCTGGACCTCACCTCCAGTGCCACTCCCATCAAGCAAATCAAGTCACTGACAGACCTACCCTGGCCACCTCCAAGCTCTTGGCCATTCTCACCTGGAAAAACCCCTCTCTGGTTTCTACACCTGTGGGACTCATGAGTACCCGGCTGAATGTGCCACGCCCCCAGGGGCCCAAGGGAAGCCGGGGTCCCCCATGGTCCTGCACAGCCCATCCTACCTCCTCTGCATGTGGCGCCGGCACCTTCACTGAGCAGACCCCAGAAGGCAGGCTCAGGGCAGGTGTGGCTGATGCGGGGCCCAGCTTTGAGGCCGGATGAGCACTTTCAGTCCTGACCCATCTGCCCTTCCCATTCCAGCTTCTGCCACAATCAAGATCCAGCAACTGAAGGGCTGATGGATGGATCCAGAGAGCCGCTGCCATTTGCATCACAACAGTGAATAAATACCATCCGTGGCTGCAAGTCTGGAGCACACAAAGCCAAGGCTGGCATCTGACTGCAACCCATTCTGACGGGCAGCTTTTCTCTTCCTAAACCCAGACTGCAGAGATTATTTTTTTAAAAAAAGCGTTTCTTACAGCCACAAGAGGCAGGGAGCTCAGGAGCATGGCTGCAGAAGTCAGAAAAGTGGAGCTTTCTGGGGTGCAGGAGGAAGGTGAGGGCGGGGAGGCGCTGCAAGCTCTCCCCTTGACCTGGCTACCATGTGACTCGGGCTCGTTCATGGAGCTGCACTCCTGGGCACGGTGCTTAACAATGGCTGCAGAGCAAGGCCACCTCTTCCTGTTGGGTCCCTACCTTCCCTCTCCCAGCCCTCATGGGAAGCAAGCGTTGCCCTGCTCCCTATACTCACATCTCACACCCACCTGGCTCCCGGCACCTCGCTACCCCCTCTCCACCTACACCGCCATCGCAGCTGCAAGCTCACCCTCTGCCTCTCAGCCCAGACACCCTCATTTCTGCTGTAGCCAGCATCCCCTGCCAGGGCCAGCACCTCAGTCCAATCCCTGCAGTCCTAACACACTCCCATAACTCACATCCATGCTCCGACTCACACACCCCAAAATGCATGCGCACACACATGACCCCAGAGGAAGGCCGCAATTAACTCTGAGGTCCAGGGAAGTTTCCCGAGCAGGGAGCACATTTCAAAGGTCAGGGAAGCAGGCGGACAGGAAACATACAGGGGGCAGGTCTGCGGGTGGAGCAGGAAATAAGAAATCACTTGCAAAAGATAAAAAGAAAACGAGGTGACTGTTTCAGACACCTCCGAGCACAGGGAAGTAAGCAGGGGCTTCTAGATCTTTGCTGACCAGAAAGACAGGTTTAAGGGTCCCGCTACTCAGAGCCACACGCTGACCCCTGAACCAGGGCCACAAAGGCCTTAGGGCAGGTAGGATATGCAGCCCTGGGCCGAGGACAACAGGCAGCTGTCCCCAGACCTCTGCTCTGGGCACAGCCTGGGCTCTGCTCAACCACTCTAAGAAGTCCTGGGAGGCAAGCAAAGGTCCAGAGCTGGGAACAGGTCTGCTGCGCCCCTGCCAGGGCGTCAGTTAGGGTCCCCACTGCACGCTGAGTTTCCCACCACAGGCAGCTCTATGAGGCTGCTGACTCCAGGAGCCATACTCCCAGGTGACCTGAGCCTCTTGCATGACTGTGTGTGTGAGTGTGTGTGTCCTAATTCCTACCCAGCAGAGGGTCACTCTCAGCCAGGACACCCCCAGGAGTGACCATCAGATTGCCATGGAGACCCCTGACCTTCAAAGTCCCAGCTACCTGTTCTCAGTGGACACAGATTCCCCTACATGTGGGCCCTTGGGCCAACACCCACAAGGACTGAGAGACAGACCCAGAGACACACAAGGGGCAGAGGAGTACAGCAAGTAGCATGCGCGTGGGCCTACCGAGTGCTTGGCATTGTCTTAGTCCAGCTGAGCCTCACAGCTGTCCATGAGGGTGAGGCAGGATCACCCAATCTCTCTGCAAGCGAGGATCCAAGGCGCCCATGCTGAGCACCACGAGGAAGCCCAGCTCTCCAACCCTAGGCTGCTTCCTCCTCCATGACCACCCACCGGGCCCCTGGACACACGCAATCCATTCAAGAGAGAAATCCAGAGAGCGCCTCAGAATATGTGAAAGAAAGCACACAAATCTCTCAACACAAGTGGCCAGGAGCTTACTTCAACATTAGACTCAGACATGGGTCACTGTGTGCTGCCCAGTCACGACAACCCTGACAAAGCCACCGAAAGGAGAAGGTGACGTAAGGAACAGCACTGGCAGCGTCGGGAGTCAGTCTGGCATGTGCCCTCTCTTCCCAACCTCCTAGGGAGAAGTGGACACAGCCTGGGGTCTACTAACCATTTTAAAGGCTCTGAGAAGTCCTGCAGTGGGGGGAAATCCAGTTCATTTCCTTTGCCCCCAGGGTTTCCCAGAGCTTTTTTTAAAATCTTGACCCAGGGAAAACATTTTGAAAAACACTAGCCTAGAGGCAGAGGCAAGATGGAAAACACAAAAGTCAAACTGGATGGGAGGCCCCAGTGAGACGGCAGCAGCACATGGACCAGTGGCAATGCCCAGCTTGGCTCGCTCCACACCTCCTCTTCCTTTCACAGACCAGACCGATGTACAGTCCCCCGCGCCCCACCACACGGCTCCCGCAAAAGGCAGTGACTTTCTTAATCTGATCACTGTCAACACTGTGCTACTAACCGTCCCCGACACAAATGACAAGTGACCCAAGCATCCCTGCTGCACTGCTTCATGTGGCCAGCCTCACTAACCCAGCACCAGACAGGCGACCCCAGCTGACCAGCTCCCCACCTCCTGCCCCAGCCCCAGAACCCCACAGCCCCCCAGAGCCGGTTCATATGCACCGTCTGCATCCGGCCAGGACACTGGTGAGGAAAAAGGAAATGTCCACTGCCGGTCCAGCTCCCAGAGACAAATTACCTTTCCCAAAACTGACTGTTAATGGAGCCCACTGCAGAGAGGGTGAGCTGGGGGACACTGCATGGCAGAGATGGTCCTTAAAGAACGCGTTGCCCCGAAAGCCATTTCCCCTACAAATTAATTTTAATTGGGTGGATGTCTGTCTCAGTGTTGAGTCTATGCATACTCGGATGGGCTGGAGTGGCCAGAGCAGGGAAGGAAATGGACCCCCAGGGTCCCCTGGGGCACCTCTGTCTCTCCCTCCCTCTCACCCTCATGCACACACACACGTGCGCACACCCACACCCACACACACATACATGTGCACACACACTCTACAATCCCTAATTTAGCAACCATGGAATGTTACTAACTCAGTGATGTGCAGGACAAGCCGTGAGGGAATATGACATTTGATTTATGTCTGCGAATGTGCGTTTTCACTAATTAGAAGGTTTAGGGCAAAGAAGAGAAAAATATGTATTTCAGAGTCCCAGTTTGACTTGCCAGAAACCAGCCCATTACTAACATTCTTATTTTCGACAAAATATAGCATTCTGATTACATACCATCTCAGTTCCATGGCTCCCGGCCTGCCAGGCTCCCGGAAGTGGCCCACGACCACGGCAGAGAGCAAAAGAAAGGATCCTGGGATGGAGATGCACTCTGGGCTGTGGGGGGCCACCTCCATCTGCATCCCTGTTCTCAGATCCTGGAGTCCCCTAGGCCATTATGGTAGGAGGTGAATCATTATGACTCTCTCCCTGGGGTGGTCACAGCTTTTACACAAGGTCAGGGGGCCCCATTTATGCAGGTACTAATTTCATAAGTGGGAGGACTAGCTGCACCAACACCCAAGAGACAGTTCTAACATTGCTATGTCTCCCTCACCTCAGTTTCCCCATGTGTTAAAAAGAGGTCAAAGAAGCCAACGACTTGGCTGGCGAGGGCAGCTCAGCACTGGGCTGACTGATTGCAAAAAAACATACTGCAAACAGCCTTATTCATACAGCCACTATCTGCTGGCCTCCAGTCACCTCCAGGGACCCTGCAAGCTACTCCACTGACCTCAGCCTGAGTTTCTATGCCATGAGGGTAGTGACGCCCCACCCACAGGGCAGTGGAAGCATTAAAGGAACTCACCCAACATCTCTCAGAACCTGCCTGCTACACTAAAAATGTGCAATCAATGTCAGCTGCTTTTATCTAATTTTTTAATCTTGGGTGTTCTAAAGCAGGATGTACTTATTTAAAAATAAGGATTTTCATTAAATACACACCCCAAATAAAGCAACCCCCTACAGACTGCTCTTACTTCAGGCTAGTATCAAAACCACCCAAAGTATACGCACTATGCAGGACTTTGAGCAGTCCTTTGAAATCAACCCAGGAGACACTCCTAGCGTGCTGTGTGCATGTGTGTGTGCACGTGTGTATATGTGCACCTGTGTAAGGCTCACGCATCCCCCAATGAGCCCACCTCTCCCACCCAAAAACCACTCATCTCAAGTAAAGCAGTGACTCGCTGGGGATGGGGGTAGCTCAATGACAGAGCACTTGTCTAGCTTAAGTGCATCCTGGGGTTCAGTCCCCAGCACAACAACAAGAAGTGACGAGTGGCCAAGTCTGAGGCTTGTGACTCCCAGCAGGTGCTCCCTGGCCTCCCGCCAGCTCTGCATCTGTGCAGTGTCCTGGAGACGGGAGAGCCCCCTGAGCAGGAACCAGCATAGACACAAGAAAAACACAGCCAAGGAAAAGGCTCAGTTTGACTCCAGGTAACAAAGACAGGACCAAGTCCCAGTGCCTGAAAGTGCCAAAGATGCAAGCACTCAGTGAGAGGCCTCTCTTCAAACTCAAGGATCTGAGAACAGAGGTGCAGACGGAGGTGGCCTTAAACCACGACCTTGCAAATTACCACCATGGGAAAGGAGGCCGCCAGGGAGCCAGACCCGCTGCCTGCGTTGGCACAGACTTCTTTCCACGGAGGTGGGAGAAGGTGGGATGGTTTCAGCCCCTCCCCCACGGCCACTGGGGAGGGAAGCGGTTCCCGAGTGGTCACAAAGATCTCATTGTTCTGCCCTGCAGAGAGGAAACTGGAGAACTGAGCTCAGAACGCATTTTGGAATTGGCAGAAAGGAACATCTGGGGAAGGAAACACATTTCAGAAACAAACATACCTTTGTACCAGCTCTTATTTTCTTTAAGTGTCGAAAAAAAATAGTAATAATAAAGACTTGCCAAATGTATCATCACTCTACAAAATCTGTTTATTGAGCAAAATTTGGAGACTGTGCTTTCAAATAATCTACTGTTCCTGGAAAAGAGTGGCAATGTGGGTGCCAAGGCCTCAGGGGCTGCCGCCTGGAACCCAATGAGACGCCACCACTGACTCCAATGACACTTGTGTCCTGTGTGCAACTGAGTAGACAGATGAAAACAATCAAAGGAAAAACTCAAGTTGCCTTTGGAGATGGCATGGTTTCTGCTTAACCCCTTGCCTCCTGGTCTTGGCCAAAGCTTCTCTAAGTATTAACATCCTTTAGGGAATATTTAGTTCAAATTCCTAACGGGTTTGGGTGTGGCCTACAGAGGTCAGTCCAGAGTTTCAGCTCGGACTCTCAGGGCTTTGGCAGGCCACGGGGAGCCACAAAAGGCTGCAGAAGAGAAAGTGGTATGCTCTACCTTCTACTACAGAGAGTCAGTTGGATTGGAGCACAGGCCAGCATCCCTCGCTAATCACAGAGAATCGATGAGGCTCAGGGTCTGGCCAGCAGCCCAGAGAAAAGGCACTGGCCATCCATGTCTCTGGGCAAGGGAAGTGATAAGCAGGGACCTTGGGCTGAGAGTGAAGACCCTGAGGAAGCTGGTAGCGTGGGGAGGGGAAAAGCAGGCAGGCCAACAGAGGGAAGAAAATCTCTGGGCTTGAGTCAGCAGGGGAAGCCCAGCAGAGAGGAAGCCAGCCAGGTCACCAGCACCTTGCATCGGGGGTCATGAGAACGCAGAAGGGGAGAGCACAGGACCTCCCAGACAGCTGCTATGGGGGAACAGAGCAGGGACTACATGGCAACACCTGCCAGGCCCTGGCCAGCCTCCAAAATGCCGCACTGGCCACAGGGACAGGGACATCTTGGATACCCGCACCTGCTCCCCTGGGACCCTACGCCCATCCTACCAGGATTCCCGCTACAAAATAAATGTGGCTCCATCTCTGCGGGGCCCAAGATTAGTAGTGAACAGATCCACTGATTCCACTATCCCTCTTAATGAAACTGATGGGTTGAAGTGTGGAGCAGAGAGTGCTGTGACCCCGAGGCCATCATCCTGAAAGTCCTTCCTCCCCCAGGAACAATTACAATGGCAAGAAGAATCATCATAGCTAACAACTATCAAGCCCTATAATAAATCCCTGTAATAAATACTTCCCAACACTGCCTCTCTGCATCTTCTTGGAGATGCAGGAGTGGGGTACAATGACTATCTTTCATTATGGAAGAGGAAACTGAGGCCCAGAGTTAAAGGGCTGGGCCAAGACCAGAGAGCTATGCGTGGATCAGGAATGTGAGTTGGACAGAACAGGTGGAGGAGGCCAGCAGTGCCCCAGATTCCAAGCAGGGCAGCCCCAGGATCCCTGTGGCTTGCTGCTGTCTCCTCAGCTGTTCACAGCAAGTCTGGGGGCAGGGTGTCTCCCTCAGCGCAGGGGTGCCCCCGACAGTGAGCACCAGGCTGTGGCTGCCGGATGGACACACACACCAAGCCACCTGTGCCACCGTGGAGTCGCCTGCTAGAGTGCCCGCTGGTGACCTTAACTAGTACAGACAGCAAGGAAGGAGCCCTTCACATTTAAAGAGCAAGAGAGGCCTCTAACTGTACACGTCCTCTTGCTGGACGACCTTGTGGGCCAGGGATTGGGGACGTGCTCCTAACTGAGCCTTCCTTCTACTTCCACATCCTGCTCCGCTGTACAAACCAGTGAGGCTGGAAAACCCTGAACCATTTCCTATCTAACCCACACCGTTCCCTAAGAATTCTACCCCCATGAGGCCTTAAAATCTCACTTTGCTAAGATCAGATCACTGATCCAAGTCCAAGGCCAGGAGATGCTTATAAAGTTTCCTAAGAAGTCCCCTTAGGTACCTGGAAACTGCCCCTAGGAGTGTGACCAGTGGGCCTGGTGGGGTCCCAATCTCAGCCACGTCTCATTCCAATGGGGGGAGTACCAGGAAGAACTTGAGGAGTTCAGGGGAACCTGGCAGGGTCTGCAGTCCCCAAAGCAGGGCAGGAGCCCTGTCCACCAGAGGGAGCAGTGTTGCGTGGATCCTCAGAGATGGGTGAGGACACCATGTGGAGCCTGGTGCCTACCTTGCAGTCACTGCTTCCTGTGTCCTGGAGCAGATCCACATCCCCTCCCAACCAGTTCCTCCCAGCCAAGAGCCACGCAGTTGTCCTGGCAGCTGAGGGCTCTCCATGCTCTGAAAAACTAATAGAAATGGGAGCCCACGAGCTCCTGCCCCTGGCAGGACCAACCCTGGTCAGCCATCAGCCTGCTGAGACCCAGGCAGGAAAGGTTGCTACTTAGCAAACACAGCATCCCTGAGAGGAGAGAGTCTTTAAAAACTGAACACTTTTCAAAAGCTAAAATGCTCTGATTACGGCAGCACATAGCTCTCGCCCCAGGATTCTAGGAGGTTACAGCAGGAGGATGGCAAGTTCAAGCCCAACTTGGGCAACTTAGTGATTTAGCAAAACCTGGTCTCAAAGTAAAAATTCAAAAAGAGCTGGAGATGTAGCTCAGTGCAAAGACCCTGGGCTCATTCCCCAGTACCACCAAAAAAAAAAAAAGAAAAAAAAAGTTAAAATGGACCGAAGCTGTCAGTTCTGCTCTCATTTTGAGCAAACCTTCTCCAAAGTCCACTGTTCAAGAGCCTTCTTCCAGAAGGTGGAGGACTGGCTGAGAATGCACAAATCTCCAGCCAGCTGTCCCACCAGCTCTGCCTGATATCATCTGGGGGACACAGGCTGGGGGGACCCCAGGGCCACATGGTGCGGACAACACCCTGGTCAGCAGACAGAGCCGCATGGGGCCCTGCGCATCTCTGACACAGCTCTCTGTGTCCCAGTCCATTGGGACAACAGGCTGTACACAGACCACCAGAGGCAACAGCCCGCTGTTCCTGTTCCAGCCAGATGGCCCCCTGTCCGCAGGGAGACACGACGATGTGCGCACCTGTACATAAACGGTCCCTGCCCAGCGGCTGCTCCATGGCAGAATGAGAGGCGTGAAAACTCAGCCCGAAGGAGGCAGACACAGGCAACACTACCAAAGCCAGTGCAGGTCCCACTGCAGCCCCTTGCGGGCCCAGGCCCGGGCCCGTCAGCAGGCCACAGCAGCATAAGCAGCCTCCTGGAGCAACAGGCAGTGGCTGTGGCAGGCATGGCTCTTCTCCCAGGATACCAGCAGGTCAGGGCCTTAGGGAGTCAAACCCCACCCCCACCCCGGCAGTGACAACGAGACCAGAACAAACACACAGACTCTCAAGGGCATGACTTGGGAAGGACACACTCTCCACGTTCACATCCCTCCCTCGGCCACCTACTCTGCAGCTTTAACTCAAAAGCATTAAAACTTCTCAGTACAAAAATTCGTAGTTCCATTATTTCACTCTTCCACAACTAAAAACATGTACATAAAGATTTTTGAAAATGATGAAAGTACAGAGTCAAGGATGCAGGTGACAAGCCCCACCATGACATCTCAGAGTCCAGGTGGTACTAGGTCAGTGTCACATGGACATGGGACTTTATGGTCACGTCTGTTTGGGACGCACCAGGTTCCCCACAGTAAAACAGCTCTGTTGGTGGTAGGTGCACGGAGTCATGCCTTGAAAATACAGGCTGTGACTGAGGGGAGGGAGTCCCTACGTGTGGCCCCAGAAGTCTCTGTCATGTAGCAGGACAGGTGTGCCACACTCTGGGAAACACGAGGGTGGAGGAAGTCCATGATGCAGTTCGGGGACGTGAGGGGCTGACTGGGTAAGAGCCACACCATGGACAGTCAAGGCATCAGAAATCTTGAGACAGATGCTAAGTATGTATCAGATGCCAGAGGTAGAAGGACAGGACTGCCCTCAAGACCCTCCTTGTTGGGTGGCAGGCCTCAGAAGGTTCCAGACCCTAAGGAGATAAATCGGGCTGCAGAAATACTGTGGCAGGGAGTCTGGGGAGGGCCTGTCTGCCTGAAAGTCCTAGCTTTAGACAATGAAGAACTACTACAATTTACTGAGAATGGGAAGGACAGGACAACAATTTAGGAAAAATTATTCTGGCCAGAGGGTAAGTGGACATAGAGAAGGTTCCAGAAAGCAAGAAGACCAACATGTCTTGCTCTAAGACCACTTAGCCATAGTAAACACATTACAAGCCATTTTGGCTCCTATCACAGAGACTGGGAGCCCCTTCCTGGGCTGACCTGAGGTGGTAGCAGCTGCCCCAGAGTGGACAAAGACTGGAGGGCACCCAGGTTGGCAAGTGCTGGCCAGGGTCATGTGCTCAGGCAGTTATTAATGCCCCATTGAGCAATTTCCTGAGAGTTCTGCCAGGCAGGTACCACCCCCCCATCTGAGCTAATAGAGGGGTGTAGCCTGGGGAAGAAATTAAAGTGCTCATATTTTATTCTGGAATGAACTAGGGAAGGGGAGCAATAATTTACTCAGTAATTGTATTTGCCTTGGGCTAATGCTGAAATTAGTTTGCACTGGCACTCGCTTCCTGGGCAGACGCTGGTGTGAGTGTGGCAGCAGGCTACTCGGCATGATCGGCACCTTGAATGCACTCTACAGTCACAAAAACCGCAAATGTCAAGATTGGCTCCTTGGCAGGCGGCAGATGAATTGCTTTCCACTGTCAGGGACCAGCTAGCTTGTCGGAAACCACTCAAAATCCAGCCCACTGACACCTGTTGCGTGTCACCATTTACTGTTCCTGGACTAAGAGATCAAAGACAGATCATGATAGGTTGGCTCTGAAGTTTATCACAAAAGAGTAAGTGCTGCTAGAAGAATCAACAGCTTATTAAAAGAACAATGAGGAGGGAATTTGCACAAC
This sequence comes from Cuniculus paca, assembly GCA_004365215.1. NCBI lineage: Eukaryota > Metazoa > Chordata > Mammalia > Rodentia > Cuniculidae > Cuniculus > Cuniculus paca. The sequence goes on along the minus strand of RJWT010002735.1, from coordinate 10,538 downwards.
TGATCTCAAAAGACGTTCTGATGATACGGAGATTAAAGGAGTAGCATAGTGGGAGAGGGTGACACCCACAGGCCACATGACAAGTGGATCCAGAATTAAGAGCCAGGCATCTGTGGGCACCATGCATGCATCAAGGAGTGGTTTTTAAGTGAACAGGGACAGGCTGGGTAAACGGCATCAAGGTGTTGGGACAACTATCCACTGGCCAGATCCCTACTTCACACTCTATTTTTTAAAATCAGGTAGAAGCTAGGCGTGGTGACTCACTCCTGTAATCCCAGCACTCGGGAGGCTGAGACAGGAGGATTGTTGTGAGTTCAAGACCAGCCTGGGCTACAAAGTGAGCTCAAGGCCAGCCTGAACAGCATAGTGAGACCCTGTCTCAAAAACACAAGGGCCGGGGATCTAGCTCAGTGGCCTAAGCGCCTGCCTGGCAAGCGCAAGGTCATGAGTTCAATCCCCGGTGCCGCAAAAAAATAAAATAAAATAAAATCAGTAGAATAACATCTGAATGTGATAACAATCTGAAAAGAAAAATAAAGAATGCAGTTATAATCTAGGACAGAAAAATAAGACATGCAACCCAACAGTCATGAGGGAAAAGACTGAGAATTTTACTACATGAAACTTTGTAATGTCATTACGATAATACAATGCTGGGAAAAAAGGTTAAAGTCAACCTACAGAACAGAAGGAAAGTCTGGGCCAAATGTACCAAATTAGTATCTGCATCCAATAAGGAGTTTCTACAAGTCATTAAGAAAAAGATAAATCACAGGAAAACAGACCAAGGATAACAGTGGATAACGTGCTGCAAAATAAATATAAATGGCCTCCATGACAAGGGAAGTGCAAATCAAAATGTGTTATAATTTTTAAACAAATTGACACTAATTTTAAAACACTTAAAGTCTATTAAATGCTAGCATTGGAGAAGATAAGGCAAAGCATGTATTCTCATAGATGCTTTGTATAGTATAAATTGGTGTAGTCTTTTACGTTTTTTAAAAAAATCAGTGGACAAGGGCTGGGGAGTTAGCTCATTGGCCTAAGCGCCTGCCTGGCAAGCATGAGGTCACGAGTTCAATCCCCGGTGCCACAAAAAAAAAAAAAAAATCAGTGGACATACTCTGGCTCTGAAGGTATCCTTCAGAAACATTTATAACCAGTGGGTAGATAGGCAAGCAAGGTGCTCCCTGTACATGCCCTAAACAGAATCAAAGCCTTGAAAAATTCAAACACTCCTTGCCTGTGTGGATCTCATGAACTATGGTACACAAAACACCATCTGGCTTTTAAGAAGAATGAAGATCCAGCCAAGCATTGTGGCACATGCCTAAAATCCCAGTGCTGAGGCTGAGGCAGGAGAATTGCTACAAGTTCAAGGTCAGCCTGGGTTACATAACAAGACCCTGTCTCAAAAAAAAAAAAAAAAAAAAAGAAAGGAAGAAATAAAGATGAAGATCCAATAATAAAGGTATAGAAAATACGTAAGATAGTCAGGTGACACATGCCTATAATCCCAGCACTGAGGAAGGCTGGGGCAGGAGGATCACAAGTTTGAGTTTCACACAGGTAACTTAGTGAGACCCTGTCTAAAAATAAAAAATGAAAAGAATTGGGGTGGAGCTCAATGGGAGAGCAGTCCTGGATTTGATCCCCAGAGAAGACAAGATGGAAGAAAAATGCGTAAGATACGTCAACAAGCAGAAAAGACAGGCAACAGACCAGAGGAAAGTCTGGGACAAATGACTGGTAGAGTGTGACTAGATTTACATAAAAAATAAGTACATGTTTTTAAAAAATCAACATGCTAAATTATGTGTTAAAGGTCTGATCATCTCTGAGGGGAGAAATAAAACAGGCAATAATGAAAGATGTCCACCTTCACAAAAAGAAGACCACGGTAAATGTTCATTTATATATATTCATGTATTTCTTCCATTTAAAAATATATGTATTTGTTTAAAAAAAAAAAAGTAGCCAAAAAGTACAAAAAAAAAAAAAAAAAAAAAAAAAAAAAAAAAAAAAAAAAGGCAACCAAAAAAATGTTCTATACTCCTTAGGGAAATGCAAATCCAAACCACAATACAATATTTTATACCTACTAGAATAGCTAGAATACTTAAAAAAAAAAAAAAAAGAAAGGAAAGGAAAACTAAGTGTTGGCCACCGTGGGGAGAAAGGTGAACTCTTTTTATTTATTTATTTATTTATTTATTTATTTTTTTTTTTTTTTGGTACTGGAATTGAACTCCGAGCCTTGCACGGTGCCACTGAGCCATATCCCCGGCCCAAGAAAACTGAACTCTTGAGCACTGCTGGTGGGATGTAAAAGGGACAGCTGCTGTGGGAGACAGTATGAGAGCTCCCTGAAATTTAAAAACAGAATTTCCATGGGATCCAGGCATTCTACTTCAGGGTACATACCCCAAAGAAACAAAAGCAAAAACTCAGACAGACACTTGTACACCAAGGCTTGCAGCAGCCTTACTCACAACTATCAAAGGTAGAAACCACCCAAAGGGCAGGGGATGCAAAGCGTGGTCCACCCCTGTGAGGGAGTATTATTCAGCCTTAAAAGGAAATTTTTTTTTTCTTGCAGCACCAGGGATCAAACTCATGACCTCGCGCCTGTGAGGCAGGCACTTAGGCCACTGAGCTAAATCCCCGGCCCTTGTCTTTTCTGAGGCAGGGTCTCACTATACCATTCAGGCTGGCCTTGAGCTCACTTTGTAGCCCAGGCTGGTCTTGAACTCACAATGATCCTCCTGTCTCAGCCTCCCGAGTGCTGGGATTGTAAGCGTGTGCCACCAGGCCCGGCTTTAAAAGGAAATTCTAACACATACTACAACTTGGATGAGCCTTTAAAACATCATGCTAAGTGTTTACACTAAACATTATATAAATAAGCCGGACAAGTATTGTGCGAGTCCACAAATACAAGGTACCTGAAACAGACAAACTAAAGCAGAATAGAGGTTGCCTGGGGAGAAGGAGGAATGGAAAGCCAGGGTTTCATGGTCCAATGTTCCTATGCAGGGTGATAAAAATTGTTTTGGAATAGATTGTGGTGATGATTGTACAACACTGAGAATGGATTCGTGTCATTGAACTGTGCACTTAAAAACTGGTCAAAGTGACAAAATTTTATGCACTGTATGTTTTACAACAATAAGCAAAAAGTGGTTCCAAATGGAAAACAATCTGTCGCGGGGGCTGGGGTACAGCTCGGTGGTAGAGCACATGATTAGCACGTGTGAGGACCTGGGCTTTGTCCCCACCAGAGGGTTACAGGGACAGTACCAGGCCTCAGCACTAGACATGGTTGGGTTCCCATGTGAAGCACACGCAGACCTCCTATGGCCAGGCCAGCCCGCCACAGGCCTGGAGCAGCCCCGTGGGCATATCCTCACATAGCCCATCTGTGCCAAAGAGAATGTGCAAACATTCGGCCACCAGCTTGGAATGGACCCTTAATCCTCGCCCAGCTACAGATGGACTGTACCACAGCAGCTGGAGGGTCCTGCTACGGTCACATGGGCAGCTGGTGGCAGGGCCCACATCAGGCAGCCTGGCTGCACAGCCCAACTGGACCACCTCTGAGAAGACATGTTGAGGCCCAGCAAAGGCCTGGGGCACAGATGTCCCACTGGTTGGGCCTCCAGCAGCACAGTACAGCACTTGGAAGAGGAGGGACACAGTGGAGCCCCAACTCAGTCCCACGTTGTGGGGGAGAGGGAGCTCCCCAGGAGGCCGGGAGGGCAGATGGCTCAGGTCCAGGCCGGCCAGCCATGCCAGCCACTAGCTTGCCTGTGCCACCACCTCCCACATGGATGACACCCTGGAGGCTGCATGTCCTAATGTGCTTTGGTGTCCCCAGCCCAAGGGAAAGGACAGACGCTGCCACAGAGATGAGGTGTGGGGGGGTCCCAGGTGCTGGAACTGCAGAGATGAGGACCGGGCTCATGGGCTTGGGAGGTGACCAGCCGGGCCGGGAAGAAAGGATCCTGGAAGGGTTGAGGCAGAGTCAGACAGCTTCCTGGGGACCCACACAGTCCAACAGAAGCAGGAGGAGCAGGGCCAGGGGGAGCAGCGGAGGAGGCACCCTCTTCAGGGCACACCCCAGGCTCTAATGGCCCAGATGCCTCAGGGCCCCAAGGAAAGAAAAATTAAAGCCTCAGGCTGAAGAGGATTCAGAGATTGCGGCCAGCTGCTTTCATTATACAAACAAAGAAACTGAGGCAGGTGGCAGGGGTAGCGGTCCGAGGGTCCCTCAATGACCCAGACTCCCACAGTGATATGGACTGAGTATGTGCAGCCCTCCCAGGTGCCCTTCTGGGGCAGCAACTGTCATCAGATTCTCCGGAGGGCACCTGCAGCCCCAAAAAGCTAAAACCTCTCTCCCCCGGCAAACCTGCCTCCGCTCAACCACAAGAAAAACTGCACCTAGGCAAACTGAAAGCAAATGCTCCAAAAAACAAAAACCTACATGGAATTAAATAGCCAACACAGCAGGTAAGAGAGTATCGGGAAGTGCACGCCTGGGGCCCACGCAAGGCCAGCAAAGTGTGCACGGTCCCTGTGTGGTGGCAGGCAAACCAGGACAAATGAGAAACCAAAGGCTGGGCCTGCGACAACTATGCAGGGCCCAAGAATGGGCAGGGAGCACTGGGGACTGGGCATGTGGGCAAGGATGGCCCAGCCCACGCACACTTCCACACCATTTAGGGGCACGGGGACCCCTCACTCCTGCCCTGGAAAGCAGCCCCCACTCACTCAGGCCAGCAGCTGGCTCCAGCCACTCCTTGGGGGCCACCTTTCACCCGCCTCCTGGCCCCCAGATGGACAAGGGTACTAGGGACTCCGGATCTCCATCATGTCTTCCAGGTCCCTTTCAAATGAAATCCGGATGCCCAGCGCTGGCCTATTGGCATTTTCCCACAACAGTCTTCAAGGAAGGGGCTCCACATCGCTCGCCTGACCACCGCCAGCACTGCTGCCAAGGCGGACACCATAGTCCTAGCTCTGCGGATGCAGGAACTGAGGCTGACAGCCAGGAGCTGGCTTTCCAGAGCTGACGAGCAGAGACCGACTTGCCAGGGGTGCCCTGGGGCCACACCCCCTCTGCAGTGTGCCCCACAGCTGCCTCGACCCATCACATTTTGGCCAGTGCTGTCCTCCTCCCCAGGACAGCCCTCTGGGCAGCTGGCTCGGAGCCCACATGCCGCCGCTTTCTGAACAAATGTGTGAACAGAGCCATGAAGCCAAGGCGTGGGACACAGCCCCCAGCTCCCCAGGGCCTGCCTGCCAGACTCCCCATTTTGAGACTGTGTTAAGTGATCCTCCATGACGCCTCCTACACCACAATGTCCAGCACCCCTGGGATTTCTGGGCGGCTGAACAGAGCATTCATTCCTCCCCGGGCCCTGGCCCCGGCTCTCTAGCTTGTTCCCATTGCCTGTCATGTTTCTGAACTTCAGCAGGAGGATTTAAGACCAAACCCTGCCTCTGTCCTACTCCACTAGGACATTCTGGCCCCCATGTCCTGTGGTAAAAGAAAGAACCAACTGCGATCAATTCAACCGGAAGATGAATGGATAAGCAAAGTGGGATGTAGCACACTGTGGAATATTATTCAGTCACAAAAAGGATGGGAACACTGATACATGCCACAAAACATTATGCCCAGTAAAGAAGTCAGACACAGTGCCAGGCAGAGTGGTGCATGCCTAAAATCCCAGCACTGTGGGAAGTGGGGGCAGGAGGATTGAAAGTCTGAGGCCAGCCTGGCCAACTTCAGGACTTAGCAAGATCCCATCTCAAATAAATAAATAAACAGATAAATTTATAAAGGGCTGGGGATGTAATTCATTATGAATGCCCTGGGTTCAACCCTTAGTACAACAAACAAGCATGATCCATTTATAGGAAATGCAGCCAAGAACCATAGGACATGTTTTTAGCTCAGCTATTTGGGAGGCTGAGGCAGGAAAATCACTCGAGCCCAAGAATATGAAACCAGCCTGGGCAACATGATGGGGAGGGTACATCTCAAAATCAATCAATCCAGGGCCAGGGATCTAGCTCAGCGGTCCAAGCGCCTGCCTGGCAAGCGCAAGGTCGTGAGTTCAATCCCCAGTGCCAAAAAAAAAAAAATCAATCAATCCATGCATCCATTCATCCATCTATCCATCTAATTTACAGGAAATGCTCAGAACAGGCAGATCCGTAGAGACAGAACACAGATTCTAGTACGGGCAAAGGAAATCACTGTTTAATTGTTACACAGTTTTCTTTGGAGGCAATGGAAGCACTGTAAATATGCTAAATGCCTATGGACTGCATACTTTCAAATGGCTAATTTATATTATGCAAGGTTCACCTCAATTTTAAAAACCGAGAAATCAATTCCATACTTTTCACCTAGGATAGTCTTCTAGCCTACCTCTCCAATCCTCCTTGCCCGAAGAGTTCTAGAAGCTTCCATCACTTTCTGGGTCACAGCCAGACTCTGCCACATGAGCTGGTCCCTTTCAGCAGAGACCACCCTGCACTTGAAGACAGGGCTCTGGGACCTCCAGCAGGACATGCTGTGGATGACAGCATACTTCTCCCATGACCGCACGTTAGCCTGTTTCCCAGCTCACACTGAGAGCCCCGGCAGCAGAAACTGGTCCTATCTGCCCCCTGCCCCATTCTGCCCCCAGCACTTAACATGAGCCAGATAAGGAAAAAAAACAGCCACAATAACAAGGGCTGGAGACAAGGCCGGCTCAGCTTCGCACTCACTCGCAGAGACAGTGGAGACGACAGTCCTCTCCATGTCACAGGGGAGAAAACCAAGGCACACGAAGGTGGTCAGCTGTCCAAGCTCTCCCCGAGGCAAGTGGCAAGATCAGGACTCTGTCCACACCGCTAACCACTGTACTTCTCAATCCCCTCTCCGGGGCTTCAGCAATAAATGAGTCACTCAGTGGACTGCATCCCCAAGGTGGCACCCAGAAGAAAAACCCAGACTGCCACAACAGCTGTGGACCTTTGGGAACAAAAATATCAAGTCTCTACAGCTCTGCCACCTCCACCTGGGCCAGTTCAGTACAGCAGCATTTCCTGATCCCCACCACCTGGAACGGAGGCGGCGCATGAGGGTACCAAACAGAGACGCTAACAAGCAGCCCAAAGTGAAACAGCAACTGTGTGTAACCCAGCAACTGTGCGTAGCTGACTCGAAAGCCCCTTGCTGCAGGGCAGACAGCATTGGCCAGTCCTTACCCGAAAGCACCCCCATATGTGAATTCTGCTAATGCCTGAGCAGTGACACTGTGCAGCCAAAAATCTAACAGTTCAAATATTACAGGAACCACGAGGGAGATCTCCCCAACCAGCCCCGAGCAAAGGTTGGACCGTACTAGTTGACCAGGTAACTTCTTGAACTGGCAGGATCAAGGCACATGAGCCCTGCTTTGGAGGGGACCCCACGGCACTGAGTTAACCTAACACATGCCCGGTGGGCCCTCTCAGAGGGGCAGGCAGTGCGGCATCTGTAGAAACCCGCTCCCCCTGGCAGGACCGGCTGGCCCCAGGACAAGGAGGGGGCCTGGGCTTGGGAGCTGGGGAATGCCACTCTCTACACCGGGACCACTAGAACAAAGGCGTTTCCGTGGGCTCACAGCTTCAAATTGCAACAGGAAGCAATCAGGAAAAATAATTAGCTGCCGACTTTCTGCCTTCACTCCAAACTTCATGAAGCATAGATCTCACACAGAAAATCGAGACACTGAGAACAGTCAAAAGAGTGCCGCAAAGATTCCTCCCTTTCCTTCCATTTTAGGACTGGATTACCACATTAGCCTGGTGTTCCCAGGCCTGGCTTCCTAATGTTAAAATAATCAACTCTATTTTTGCCTCATATTCAACTGAACTCCACTCATGTAACTCTCCTTAGGGTCTCCAATCCCACGACAACGGGCACTGGATTCCAGCCACGCCATCCCAAAATGCACAGGAAATCTAAGACTACAATAAGGTGAGAAGCAACGCAGCTGCTTTAGAAACCCCACCTTTAAAACAAACAGCTTCCCAAAAAACCCCTTTTGCAGCTCTGACCCAAGCATTTCCGGAAAGAAAAGGAGCTGCATCGACCTTAACTATCCAGAGATTGTCATTGTTTAGTCTTCACCTTGTTTTTGCTAGCACCAGACACGGCCCAAATATGTAAATATACTCCCTAGAGAGACACTTTTGGGGGTGAAACTCCCACAGAACTCTAGGCTTGGCTTCAGGAGCAGGAGGTCTTGAAGAAGACAGCAGCAAGCTCTCTGGGCTCCACGCTGTCCTCCAGACCTCCGCGGAGGGGCTGCAGAGCAGCGATTCTGAACACAGAGCCAGGCCCGGCCACCTCCCTGCAGGGTCCACACTGGAGATATTCAGGGAGACAGCTGTTTGCCTTAATGAAGCCCAGACAAAGGGACCTGAGTCCCCCCACCCTACCCCAAACTGCCACCAACAGAACAGCTAGGAGTGCACGAGCACTTGCTAGCTGCGCCCATTTGCACAGCCACACTCCAGAAAAACAAAAACACGTACATCCGAAGAGAATGATTTAGGTAGCAAGAAGCTTGCTTCAAAAACCACATGGTAATCTCCAAATTAAAAGAACATGTGTAGCATTTCCAACCGCTTAGATTTCTCGAGTCCTCCTGACCTCAACTCCACCCCTCGGGACACACCAAAAGTTGGAGACAGTTCCCCAGCCCCCATCTCCCCACCGATGTGTACAACTGAGGCAGAAGCACACCTCCCCACACTGTGAGATCACGTCATCCCCAGGAAACTGACCCCGGGGTTGGACGCTGGTCGGAGGCAACCCGGAGGCACCATTTGGGGCCCCCGGCGGCCGATGGGTCATTCGGGTCGCCGGGGCACCTGGCAGGTGTCAGTCCGTTTTGAAACGGACAGTCACGCAGATCAAAGGGTCAGCCACACAGACCAGGCCGCCCCGCGCCGGGGCTCAGAACTTTCTTGCCTCAACTTCAACCAGTTTCGGGAGCTCGTAGGCCGGCCGCGCGGCCGCTGGAAGCCAGCTCGCGAAAGTTTCCCAACTAGTTCCCGGCAGGCAAGGCCTGCCCTGGGCCGAATGTCCCCACGCTGCGCCCGCCCCAGGCCACACGCTCCGCGCACCGCCCGCCAGGGCTGCCCGGCTGCCCGAAAGCCCGCGGCGCATTTCCGAGCGCGCTCCGGGCGGCGGGCAGGTGAGGACCCGCCCGCGGCGCACCTGGCGCGGATGGCGCCGCCCGCGCGCCCTGCTCACCGGCCCGGGACGCGGCGTCCCCGGGGAGGGCCCGGCCGGCGAGACAAAGGGCCCGCGCGCGGCCCCAGGGCGGCGGGGACGGCGGGGGTCCGGCGCGCGCGCCCCAACTCGCCCCCAACTCGCAAAGTCGCTCCCGAGGCGGCGGCGCGCGCCCGCGCTCTTGGCCGCGGGGCACCCGGGCCATTGTCCCCGCCGCCCGCGCGCCCGTCCCCGCCCGCCGTCCCACGCGCGGCCCGCGCCCACCTACCCGCGGCGGGGGCCAGGCTGCAGCACAGCGTCAGGAGCAGCAGCGGCGGCCCGGGCGGCGCCGCGCCCATGTTGTCCGGCGGCCGGACGAGCCCGCGCGCGCTCACTCGGGCTCCATGGCGCGGCGGCGGCGGCGCGGCGGCTCCTCGCGCGGCTCCCGGCGCCTCCCGCCTCCCCCTCGGGCGCCGCCGACCAGGACGACGGGGGAGGAGGGAGCAGGGCGCGCGGGAGCGGAAGCCGCGCCGGTCTCCGCCCCCCGCCGCCGCGGCCGCCCGCGCCCCCCGCGCCGGCCGCGCCCTCCCGCGGGCGCCCCCCGGAGCCAGCCGGCGGCGAAGCGGACACCGCGGCCCGGCCCGCCACCCTCCCGCGCCCCCCGCCCACCCCGCCTGGGGGCGCCCGCCCGGGCAAGTGGACGCGGGGCTCCGGCGCCGGATTTCCACCCGCGAGGCCTGGCGGCCTGGCAGCCCCTGAAGCAGGTGTGTCACCTGTAGAGCCACCTGCGAGGACTTGGCCCTTTACTGGGGGAAACTGAGGCACGGGGGGGGCATTGTTCAAGGACACGGTGGGAGTCAGTTTCAGGCTAGAAGTCAGGGGCCCGGGCCGGGTCTGTGCACTTTCCTGAGTATGGCGAGGTCCCATGCAGCATCCCTGGCCGCCTGCCTCAGTTGAGGAGGGCGGTTGAGTGGGGCTGCAGCTTCGGAGACAGAGACCGGCTAGGAGCAGGGGTGAGCCTGAGGTGTTACCTTTAACCCAGCTGTCTGGCCTGTGCATTCCTGAGTGTGACCCGCCACGAAAAGGGGCTTTTCCACCAAGAGATTTCCAGAATTCTGATATTCAGCAAGCAGACCCTGAACTCCAGCTTCTTGCCCACTGTGCTCCTCGACCCCATCCACTGGGGCCCTTGGGGCAAGGAGACCTGGGGAGGAAAAATCACTCCCCAGAACTGGGAAGGGGCATCAAAGGGACTGTGGAACCTGTG